>OVAX01001986.1:0-35660 GCA_900406405.1 Lepidium africanum | reverse complement strand
CAGCTGTGTTGTAAATGCGTTGCTAAAAAACGTCCCAAATCTTACTTTTTGTTGTAGTGGAGTCTCCCTCAACTCGTATTTATGTGTAACATTTCAGAACTCTTGAGTATAGTAACGGATCTTATAATCCATTAACCCGATAACTAGATATGAACAATTTCCCTTCAACCTAATTTAGAGATGTTAATTGAACCAAACCATCCAATATATATATATATATATATATATAATGTATTTGAGTAATCTGTGTTAGTATGGTCACTATATAAATGTGAACTTATATAAAAAATACCATTTGCAAATTTTGTCAAAGTTGTTAAAGGCATCCATTCTTTTATATATCTCTATTATAATAAAACCGTAGCAATTAGATTCTCTGTATCTTTGTAATGAAATAAGTTGATTTATTTAAATCTTAGATGTATTTTGATTGGTCAATTTCATTTATTTAATTAATTTATCTTAATAAAATAAGTTGAGATCTCTCATTGTAGGCGTCAAAATTTATTGATTTCGTAATTGTATTTTTGATTGGTCTTATCTTTTTATCTTTTTTATCTCTTAATTGGTCTTATCTTTTTATCTTTTTTATCTCTTAATTGGTCTTATCTTTTCATCTCTTAATTTCCGTAATTGTATTTTCTAAACATAATAATTTGATTTTTTTTGTTATAATTATTCAAACAAATAAGTTTGTTAGGATTATAACAAAAACCTTAGTTTATGATAAGAACCTTAATAAAATATTTAACCAAATATCTTAAATTTAGATATCTCTATTATAATAAAATCATAACAATAAGATTTTTCGTATCTTTGTAGTAATATAATAGAGATTTTTAATCCCTTGATTTGTTTTGATTGGTCGATTTGTTTTAACTAATTAATTTATTTTTCTGTTTAGATAAGATTGTTTTAAAAATTAATTATTTGTTTTAACTCGATTTCAATAAAAATATACAATTAAAAAGTAAACTTTAACTAATTAAGATTTGATTTTCGTAGGTTTAAAAATGAGTTTTTAACCAATTAAAATTTGAATTTTGTTTGTTAAAGAAGGAAACTTTAACCAATTAAGATTTGATTTTTGTTCGTTTAAAAAGTCATCTCTAACCAATTAAGATTTGATTTTTGTTAGTTTAAAAAGGAGTCTCTAACCAATTCAAAATTTGAATTTCGTTTGTTAGAAAAGGAAACTTTAATCAATTAAGATTTGATTTTTGTTGGTATAAAAAATAATCTCTAACCAATTAAGATTTGATTTTCGTTGATTTAATATATGTTACTAATAATTTATTTATTTGAATATTTTTAAAATGATTAAGAATTTTTTAAAATCTCTATATATAATAAAACTGTGGCGTTAAATGAATATGGAACTAAAACTATATATGAATACGTGTTTAATACCATAAATAAATGCGGGTCAAGAACCTTAATTAAATACAAGTCTTAAAAACAAATTCAATATGTGTCTACAAACTTAAATGACACAAGTCAAAAATGTTTATATACGAAAATTGTAATGCATTAAAACCTCAATCAACATAGATAAAAAAAATATATTTCGTGTACAACACTGATCATCACTATAAATAATAGATTAATTTTTAATATATATATATATATTAAATATATATAATTAATAAATTTACATATAAAAATCAAACCCGTGCATAGCACGGGACATTATCTAGTATATATGTTTTTTAATAGTTGTATCGACATATTCTGATATATATAACTCATATTTTGACAATATTTTATAGGGTAATTGTTTTTTTTACAAGTCGATCTCGATGAAATTAAACATAAAAATAGACATTTAACTATTTGACCAAAAATATTCCTATAATTTTTTTTAATTATTGTTTGATAAGATGATTACCTAATTTACTATTAATTGTTGACAAAAGTAACAACAATATCACCATCAAACGATTCTGTAACGTGTATCCTTCCTTTGCTCTCTTCAAAGATCAACCCTATTTTTTGTGCTCGACTTTATTTTATTTCCAAGTCTAAATGTAGAGCTAGCTCGAATAGTTAAATCACCTAACTCACAGCTTATATATTGTTAAGAAAATTAGGATCCAAAATTTTAATTTTAAAGTTTAGGGCCTAAATTAATTTATATTTTAAATTTTTGTAAGGCATTCACCATTATTGGACCGGTTCACATCCAACCATTCTAAATAGTAAATACTCAAAATATAAACATAAACACTTTTTTTTCGAAGATATTTTATAATATCATCTTGTAGATTTGGTACATATTATAAGGAATGGTGAACAATTTACAATAGTAGTTACATATAAAAACAAATTGTTTTTATCTGAAATCTAATTATACGTCACCAGCTCCACAGCCCAAAAAAGGTCCTTGGGATAAAATGTTGACTTCTAGTCATTATAAATATTTTTAGCATACATGTAAATGGAAACCATTGAATTTTATTGAATGTGGAATGTAGTGAGTTTATATATTTTTTAGGTGGAATATAGTGGAATAATTTAAAATTAAATAGTAACAACTAAATACAAAATGTGAAATTTGGTGGAATTTTTTTTTTTGTTAATAATTGGATCAACAAAACATAATCTATAGCATAAATCACACTCTCTAAACCTATTTTTAATCTACTATATTAGCAGGTATGGGTCGGATACCAGAGTCATTAACTGGATCGAATCCCTTTTTATTTTTAGTAACAAAACAAATAATATTATGCTGAATTGAATATCTTGATATATTAATAATGTCTAAAATAACTAACTAATATTCCAAAAAAATTTAGAATGTTTGACTAATGTATATATATAGTCAGAGTAATATTACTTGTTTGATTTTATTTGGTATTTGTAGATAGTTTTTTTATCTATCTTTTAACAATTTAAAATGTTTAGATAACGTGAGTATAAACTTTGGTCTGTATATTAAGTTTTATTTTAAAAGTTTTGGATTTAGAGATCATTATAATTTTGATAGCTAAACCTACCAAATAAGCCTTTAACATATTTAGCCAAATTCAGAACCAAACCCGAACTTTTATTTGAATAAAATGAAACTAAACTAAACCAAAACCGACTAAATACCTAAAGATGGTCTAGATTTTGTATCAAATAAATTGAAACCGAATATGGACGGAATCAAAAATTTATTGTATAACTAAAATACCTAAACCAAATTATATATTTAAAATTTTCTTTATATATGAAATATTTAAGTAATTAAATATTTAGAAACTGTCAATTAAACATGTAACTTAGAAAATCTAGCTGATTAAACTATAAAATTCGGACTTGGTTGATTAAACTTTCAATTTAGTGTTGACTTTTGAAAAAATAACAAATTTTGGGTTGACTCGGCCAATTGAAACTTGCTATAATCTCAAATCGAAAATTTCTCTATATTCTAAAACCAAATCAATTTTTGAAAGTTCGATTCAGTTCTTATTTTCCTTTTGAAGAATCCTTAAGTTTTATTTTTTTTCAAGAATATGTTCAAATTTATCGGTTTGAAGTATCAAAAACAACATTTCAAACCAACAAATTTGAGTTTATTCTTGCAAAAAAAGAGAAAATCAAGCTTAGGGGTTCTTTGAAAGGAAGATAAGAACTTAATCGAACTTTTAAAAATTGATTTGGCTTTCAAATTTAGAGAAATTTTCAATTTAGAATTATTGCAATGTTCAATTGGCCGAGTCAATCCAGAGTTTGATGTTTTTCCAAAAATCAACATTAAATTAACGTTTAATTAAGGAAATCCGAATTTTATAATTTAATCAGTCAGATTTTATAAGTTGTCTGTTTAAGTAACAATTTTCCCTTAAATATTTTGTTAGTATATTATTTGGTATCAACCAGTAACAAATAAATTCAAAAGATGAATATACATACACCTTTCCACCAATAAACTTACATGGGAGTGGTAAGAATATAAAACAATTACTCTAAATTCCTCAACAATTTCCTCAAAACCGGTAATAAATGATGTGGAATAAAATGATTCCTCCATACTACATAATTTACATATATCAGTTAAGGTCTATGTATACTCACTAAAACTCTCAACTATTTCCTTTTTGATGTCATAATCAACATAAATTCTTTTTTATGAATGTATAATTAATCCGGTTTTTTTTTATCAACAGGTTTAGAGACCTTTAATATCTTTTTTTATACACCGGCAGATAAGAGGTTCAAATCTTAGTGTTTAATCTCTTTTTTTATACACCGGCAGATAGGAGGTTCAAATCTTAGTGTTTGAGAATTTGTAAAGAAACTATTACCATTAACCTATATGTACTCATATATAATTAATCTGATTAGTTGTACTAAAATATTATCAAAAAGTAATTTGGTAATTAATAACTATTATAATAAGATGTTAAATCAATTCATCATTTTCCTAAGTATTCTTCTTTTCCACACACAATATACGTATATGTATGAATATTGGTATCTTTTTAGTTGTCAATACGAATGGCATATAAATTAAGGAGGCAAAAATAACCAAGAAAAAAAACGTCATTAGTTTTTTTTTTTTTTACTTTTGTTAAAAAGAAAATAAACAAAGAAACAAGAAAAAAAAGGTAAAATGACGAAAATGATCACGACGTACGGTCGTTCTCGTTGGTCACTCGAAGGGACCCATACAATCCACGTAACGGAGACATGCACAATTTCATTTCTTTCTTAATAATATTTTCTATTATCTTTGTATTTTATTTAGTTTTAGAATGAGAAAGTCTAAAACGGATCGCTTTCTTCTTACGCTAACGCCACCACCACCGTCCTTATTATTTTCACATAACCTTTTGATTATGTATAAACCATACATACATACACATTTTTGCCCAAATTTGTGTACAAAAGTCTTGTTTTGCATCTATACATGTTCTTTTGGTACAAGTGTTAAGTTATTTTTTGTTCATGGTAAAAAATTATGTTATTATTTTAACTTTAGTATTTGACAGAACTTATAAAAATATACAAAAAGTTAAAGAGACCTAAAATTTTATTAAGCAAAATAACAATAACAATAAGGTGGCAAAAAACCAACATAATATAACACATATGAAAAACAACGATAGTATAACTTGCAAACATAAATCTTATAGAATCAATACCTATGTATAACATCGTGCAAAAAGGATTTGGCCTAATAAAGGATCAATTTTCTTTCTATCTACTTTCCATCAGAAAAATAAATACTCCATCATATCAGGGAGTAGTGATGTCATCATATCAGGGATTACTTCCATAGTACTTCAATAATATAATTTTGAAACCAAAGTTTGTTTTTTCTTCTCATATACTTCCATATTCCTTTCATTTTTTTTCTAAAGAATTATGTCAATTCATTTTGTTCTAATAAAGTGGTTTTCATATGATGAATGTACAAAAAAAAAACTTAGGTTTTCAGTAGAAATAGTATTTTTTATTTCCAAAAATCAAAATCGGATCCAATAGATATCCAAACACACATCTATAATTAGGATATGGGGTAAAATATTTTTTTACTTTTGTCAATAAGAGGATAGACAAACTTCGATCTATAACGTAAAAATCCACTCTTTTAAATACTAGTTATAGTAGATAAGAGTCAAACGTACATTTGATTATAATATAATTATTAGTTAGATCATCTTGTTGATTCGAAAGGATGTAAATCATTAGTTAGAATCATGAGATAAATTCGATAAGATGTAATATATATAAAGCAGACAAAAATAATATCAGTATTCCGTGATTTTCATATAATCAACAATCTTAGTCATAACCAAATTTTTTTAACAAAATTAATCATAACCATCTTTATATAGTAATCACTATATTTTATGTGTCGCAATAATTAAAGTAATAAAAGTCGATATTATACCATGAATACAGGGTACAATTTGACTTCCTCACATAATGAGAAAATAAGCATATGTTTAGTTATTAATTAATAATTGTTCTCTTTGACTAGTAATTGATACACTCATACACGTTACTAAACAATTGGTGGTTGTCACATTAGTCAAAAAAATAATTTTTTATTTATAAAAAAAAACAGAATATAAAAAGAAATGTGAAATTAAAAGAAGAAAGCAAGAATTCTGCTTTCTTCCACCTCCTGTCTTTTGATTTATTTTTATCACCTTTGCTTTTTGCCTAAGCTTTTTAAGATTCGTTGATAAATCCCACAAAATGACTCAATTACCATGACATTCTTTGTCAAGTATACCGACAATTGTACGTCTCTTCAGGGACTACATGGTAAATTTAGTACAAAGAAGAAAATAAGGAACGAGTTTTGTCTCGTATTATTCAAACCCTAAGTCTGAATTCACCATATATGTCTATTCTCTCCAGGCGATGCTTTGTACAAAAAGGGTGCTTTAGTAATTTTCAACCTCATGACTATTCTGCATATACAACTTTGTTTTGGTCTAACTTTATTAATCAAATTCACGAGTGTGAAATATTGAAAAACTTCTCTCTTCTTCTTCTTTTATCTCTTTTGTTTCATCTTTTGATTTCGCTTCAATCTCGCGGCTCTGACCAGCTCTCGAGTAGTTCGTAGCTGGTTAATGGATATTGAACCCTCTTGGGATTTTGGGGGGGTGGTTATTTCATTTTCTAAATTGCATGGCAACATCAAATGACCAAACCAATACCAAATCATCACATTCTCTTCTACTTCTTCTCATCTTCTTATCTTTCCTTCTCTTCATTACCCTCAGAATCCCAACCATGACTCAACCTCACTTCACATCTACAGTTCCTCCTTTCAAAAGAGTTCTTCTCGAACAATCGGTTCCTACTTCATCCACAATAGATCTACATCCAAAGGCTCGCACACGACACAACCGTACTTCTAGAAAGAGAGACTTTGGAAATGATGCTCATGAAGTTCCTAGTGGTCCAAACCCTATTTCCAATTAAGTGAGTTTGTACCACATCTGGCTTTAGTTTGGAAAAGATAAGGTATAATAGATCAAGATGTTTTATATATATATATATATATATTGGGGAAGCTTTTGCGAGCTTAATTATTGTCATGGATTTTTTTTTGTTTTGATATGAAATATAATGAATTTTAGTATATAATCTTTGGATCCATCAATTTCGTACCTTCCATCTCCTTCTTAAATCTCTTTGTTCGTTTTGATTTTCGTTCATCTTTTAAGTTTTGAAGTTTAGAGTTGTAAAGAAGAGATACCCATATTTGTTTACATGTGTGTATGTTTGTGCCTACCCCTATCTTTTTCTTCACTAAGTATAAATTTTGGGCCATTAAGATTTGCTTAATGATAGTTTAATATATTTTTTTAATAATTGGATCGATAATGCATGACTCATAGTTCAAAACTTCTCCCTAATATCCTTTTTAATATTTCATCTATGATGGGGAGAGATTCAAATTCTGATGCTATGATGCCAGAACCATTAGCTCAGTCATCTAAATCATGAGAAGGTTTAGTGATAGTTTAATTATTAGTATAAAACTTGAATGAAAATGAAGACCATATTCTGTAATTCATTAGTAAATGAAAATGAAGATCTCGAGGCATTTCTAAAAATAATTGTTGGAGCTCTTTTGTCCGGGCAAGACTGTGAATAATTTTGAAAAATAAAATGCAAAACAGCTATAATAGATATCAATTATCTAAAGCAGTTTTCTTTCCCACCGGAAAAAGTCATTTTTGTAAAAAGGTGATAATAATTCATGTTACTTGGACCCTCCAATATTTCAACTATAGGTTATACGATTCGATGCAGAAATGAGAAGACCCATTATCTTTCTCGATATTGGTTTTTAACTATTAAATAAAATAAAAATGTAGATCAGCTTTTATCATTCGTTGGGTTTAACGACAAGAGACTGTAGAAAAGAAGAAGAGCAAAATAATTACGACAAGAATCGCTTCCAAACATAGCTTTTTGTCTTATCAAAACACAGTGTCCTAGAAAAACACCCAAAAGCTAAAAATAAGAAAGAAAAAAAGTGATGATTTGATAATAATAATAATCGTATCATTCCTTGTTGTTGAATTATATACCATCAATCATTTGCTTTATGATGTTCAACTTTTTCTTCTCTTTCTTTCTTTATTCGTGAATATTGCATTTTTATTAACGTCCCTTTGTTTTCTTCTGTTTATTCTACACGCTTAACTTTGATTGACACTATCTTCTGTTTTGGAATTTACAAGAAAAATGGCTTTAATAAGGTATGAACAGATCGTGAATATATTGAAGTGATACGTTCACTAGTTGTTATGTTTATAATATATGATTTTCTAAGCTTCTAAAGCTATAGAATGGTTGACATTGTTACCAAGGATAAGCTAGTGCATATTACAATATCTCATATTGAAGGGTGGGATATTTCTATCCTACTATATAACAGTTTATCTAGTTGGAAATTTATAATTCATAATATGGTATTAAGACCTAAAGTTAGTCCAGCAAACGTTTACTCATAAAAAGGGTCGTGATATATTTAAGATAGTGGGTTTAGAACTTCAGACCATTTTTCACTCATATCTTTTGAGGGGTTTATTGGAAATAATTAGTCAGCTCCAGATATGCCCTATATATGCATTTGCACATGGCTCTAAAAATTTTAACAAGAATTATGTTGCTTCTTAGGGTTCAAAGTTCAAAAAAAAAATCTATCTAGTGATAAAGGCTAATTGCTCTTTTTTAAAAATTATTAAACAGGGTCCAAAAAATTTTCTGCTACATTTGAGCAAGACTAGAATATCCAGCGGAAGTGAAATACTTACTATACTAATATATAAAGTGTCATGAAACATTTTACTCATTGTTCATTAACTTTGAATTGGAATTTCGTAATTATAATATACTTGATTCACATTATTCTATTACACACTTGTATCAGGCCAGTACTCAGTGCCGGCTTTGAGAGAGTGTAAGTGGAGCATTTGTACAGGGCTAAAAAAAATTAATATTATAGGGTAAAATTGAAAAAAATTAAAAAATTAGGAACCTTTTTCTACAAACTTTTTTCTGTTCAGAGGGTTTTTTCTACAACAAAAAAATGTCAGGTAAGTTATGCTAGTACTTATGTAAGTTAAGTATTGAGAATTTATGAATGAAAATCAAGCCAGATATCTTCTCAAGAGTGAGAGACCTTATAGTACTCAGAACTACAAAGCCAAATCATTTCCATGCCAAGGAGTGATGACTACTCTAATTTAATAGTCAATAATATATATATATATATATATATATTTTTTCCATATATATATATATATAAAACCTTAAGAAGCGTTTGAAATTTTATTATACAGATTTCTTTCAAATATTTTTAATAAACTTTGAATTCACATAAATAAGCTAATCAAGGTAATCAAATCTATATTACAAAATAATAATTTAATTATGAAATTATCACAATTACTCAACACGTAGTTGCAATAATTTGCTAAGAGTACACAGATATAGAACCCTAAAATTTTTGGTGATAAAGTCGATTGAGAATTTGGTGGAAAATCATGAATGACGGAAATATATATTTTGATAACATAGATTGACCACTGTAATTAAAATATCTATATATATATATATATATATATATGGAGGGAGTTTTTTTGCACAACGTAGGAAAGTTAAAATATTAGAAATGTTTGACAAAGATTTATACTCGTTAATTTGTCATTGTAATTAGAAAAAATGTAGATAATCCTTTTTCTATATTAGGGGTGGGAACGGAGTGAATATCCTTAAAAATTGTTATATTTGTGATTTGATCCGTTTTAGTCAAATATTTGATTTTGTGATTTGTTTCGATCTGAAAATTTCTGGAATCCGGAAACTCGGATATCCTTTTTTCCCAAATATTTACGAATAATTTGTTCTGATCCTTTTTTAATATACTAACAAAGATTTATACGTAAAAATGACAAAAGTATATTAAAAATCAATGTCAATATAAATTTTTAAACACAAAATAAATATTTTTTCAATATTAATTTAAAAAAAGCAAATATAGCTAATTGTTAAGGATTAAAAACTTTTAATAAAACTAGATCCAATAACAAAACTCATATTATATCAAATGACGAAAAATGGTAGCATCATAAAGGTAAAATAAAAAACAATACAATGGTACATTTTATTCGTATACAACCATATAAATATGCACAACACTATCTATATTATAATATATGAATACATAATTAAGATTTAGATATATTTATACTGACAACGGATCGGAGTGGATATCCGGTCTTTGGAAAATATGATATTTGGTATTTGATTTATTTTTAACAGATATTAGATTTTATTATTTGTTTTGCTCCAAAACTTTACGGATATACAGAATCTTTAGATCGAATTAAAGCGAATACCGAATCGAATTGAATCTTAAAGATATTTTGCCCACCCATATGTGGGGTCAAACATATGAACCAATTAACCTATTCTTTTATTGTTGATTTATAGCAACCAAATTTTAAATTGAATATCAGACTAAAACTTTTGAAAACTAAGGCCTACCAGGGTCAGCTAATCCCAGTGGTCCCTTACTAGCTCGACCCTGAGTCTGACTGACGTAAAATGGAAATTATGAAGTGAACAATTTTTTTTTTTTTAATATTAAGTAATAATTATTGAAATCTATCATGTGAGACGTAATATATTACTTTGAAAGAAACATATTTTTTCAAGCAACCCTTACGTTGAACAAAACCAGACAATATAAAGGTAATGATTGGTTATGTTATAAACAATCAACTTGAAAAAGCATGTAATAATGCTAGTATAGTTTTTGGGGTGTTTATGGCAAAGAGTTGTTGGAGGCCTAAAGGAGGTGTGAAGCCCACATTAGAATGTGAGTCAAGGAAGATAAGCAAAACCTTTTGAGATAGTGTACAAACCAAATTCCAAGCAACTCGAATATGACCTCAAGAAAAATACCAAATTGAGTTGGTTCGTTATTAGTTGAGGACTTAATACGTTCTGGTTGTTATTTTATTTGCAGGTTCGAATCTTCTCAGTTGTGAAATAACTTTGATTACCAATAAACGATTTGAATTTCTATGAATTCCGAAGATTAGTTTAAATTTAAGTCTGGGATTCCTTCGGTTATCAAAAAAAAAAAACATCAAGCATTGTCCAAAACGACTTAGAAATATATACCTTACTTAACCATAATTTTTTATTTAATTTGTTATTCATTTTTCATATTTTCTAGTTAATGAATTTTAATTTACGTAATCATGCACTAGAGAAGTGATAATATTTAATTTATTGTTGGTCAAATTCTGCCAAATTCATAAAACTACCCAAAACTGGTATTACCTTTTAAACAAAAGATAATTAGCTGTCTTGGGGTCAATTGAAGAAAATTATAATCCCCATTAAAAAATTTTAATATCTCGCCCCCAAAAATAATTCAAAATTTATTGTGGTTATATGTTTTCTTTTTGGGTCAAAATTGTGATTATATGCTTACTTTCAAATTTTACTATTAATCAGATTTTGTCCAAATATAAGCCACCTCACTCATAACTAAAAAAATTGAATTACAAGAAAACAGATCTATAAACAGACATGGTGTTTTCTGTGGACAGGTCAACATGAATAAATGGTAAAAACATCCTTTTTTGTATTAATTCTCAAAATTTAACTTATGTATTTCATAATCTCTTTCGTTCAAATCTTCATAATCTCTTTCCATTCTGACATGGTTTTATAGATGACTGTGTTAACCTTATCTATTTTTGACCCAGATTCTAACCATTGCGCCAGTTTTATGGTCCTCTAACCATTGATCAATAAGGAGATTGTGTCCTTCCATTAATTTACAAGTCGATTTTGGCATCAAACATTGTGAGTATTAGCCAAAACACATGTTATTCCAGTTTTTGTTGTATGCCCCAATTTTTTTAGGTTGAGCTGCTCGATTTGCATATGTCTTACATATTGCTCCTTTTGACTCTTTGATTCAGTCATCGTACATCTTATCCAACACATTACATAATTTTCTTCCATTTTCTTACAGGCAAGTGGCATGAATTATATTCACCACTGTAGTCCATCTATCATTCACCGTGATATGAAGTCATAAAAAATATTGGTGGATCGGAACTGAACCGTGAAGATATTATTAGGTAACTCTCTTAAAAATCCTCTACGCACGGATTCCTTGCTTTTTACTGTTTTACTATAACGATGGACTGTTGTTTGAAAATGTTGAGGATTTATTGTCTTACATAATTACTTTGTTTATGTCACATTCATACTCTTGATTGGAAACTCTGTAAAAAATTTAAGAAGAACAAATATAGCCAAGTATTTAACCTTCAATGTGGAATTTCCATACAACATGATAGATTTGTTGCAGATCTAGAAGTTTGATACAGCTCATAATAGATGGACGGCAGTAGTAAACTTAGCCTTGCCATAAGCCAAAGGTGATCCACTTTATGCTTCAGTAATTACCCAACAACCTACTCCTCTTTCAAAATATTGTCTTGATATGGTTAGCCAAATCCTCTTTTGATATATTTGAAACAGAGCATACAAGGTTGTTGTTGTTGCAACTCATAAGACCATAGTAATACAACATGTTGGTCTACCTCCTGATCCTGAAAGAATGTTTCCAGTAGAGGTCTCCTCGCTTTATGGCCATCAAGGTGAGGTATTAAATTCCAGACCCCTTTATTTTTGAAATCTGGTATTTTTGACTGTTCATTGGATTTGCTAAGAATTATTATAAGTATTGGGTCATGTGTTGATCCTACTTATGATTTAACTTTTGATTTCAGTAAAAAATAACTAAATTACTTCTGTATATGATGATTTCAATTGCAAAAAGAGTGGAAGCTGGACAAAGATTGGGATGTGATTCAAGGTGGGGAGTGTTTTACAACCTCGACTATGAGGCTACAATAAGAGATCTGAAATATGCAAAAGTAAAACCAAACAAATATGAACTTCGTATAGAAGATACTCAGTTAGGATTACATAGAATTGAACCAGTACTTGCCATTGAAGAAGATGACTCCTCATATGAAAAAATATTGGGAGGTGAATAAAACATATAAAGATAGAGAGAAGAAACTTAAGATCAAGAAAATATTGCATGATGAGACAAGAAGAAAGCAAGACGAAAAGCTGCGTTGCTGAGAACCTATGAAAAAACCAACAAAGAAAACATATCAAGCATAATGAGAATAGAGTAAGGGAAACTGATGCAACATTCTCTTTCCGTTTAAAGTTTTGTTTTTATCCATTTTTAACTTTTGTGTTTCAACTCTTTATTTTCTTAAGTCAATGAGATCATAAAGAGCTTTAGCTTTTACATTTCTATTTCTGGAAAAAAAATACATATAGAAAAAAAAAACCAATGATAGTAACTTTTTTGAATTATTTGATACTTCAGTTCGAGTTCAAATGTTTTGGTTTAGTTTAATGTATTTTATTTTTGTTTCATTTTTATTGTTTACATTTTATTAAAATTTATATATATAGTAACATACTATGTAAAACATGCAAAACTAATCAATTCAATATAATAACGACTCTAGATATAAAATTTTAACTCAAAAATTTGACAGAAATTAAAAATTTATTCAAGATTGGAATGTAAAACAAGTTTCTAAACTTGCAGTAACAAAAGGTCTTGAAACGAATTCGATTGAGAAAACTGAAAAGACAAGAAGAATGATCCATGATTTCGAATATTAGTTCATACCTTCAAATATAAAAATGAGATATAAAGTAGAACCTCCATAAATTAATACTCGATAAATTAATAATCTCTATAAAATAATAAAATTCTCTGGTCTCAAGTCAGGCCAATGTAAAATTTGATCAAATTTAATAAATTAATAAGATAATAATTATTATTTTGAAATTTCTGTGTAAAAATATAGTCCCAATAATATTATAAATTAATAATAATCTAAATTTACAATATATATATATATGTGTGTGTGTGTGTTTAAATAAGTTGATATATTTAAGTATGGTTTTTTTAAATGAAGTTTTTCCTATAGCTCATCTCTATAAAAACAGTGTTGTTTTATATTTTCAAATTATGATGTTGTAGTATAACATGTCATAAAATATAACCAAAATTTCTTTGAGTTTTCAATTTTTTAATATGCCGAGGACATGTGGCCCAGTGGTAGTGGCCACTTTAGCTTTCCTTATGCAGCAGAGTTTGATTCCTCCCCGCTGCAAAAGGAGAAAAAAGAGGAATTTTAGAATATTAATTTTGGCTTATGGATCGGGGCTACGCCCGGTTTTTGGTTCAATATATGTATATACATTTTATTTTTGTAATTTATTTTATGAAAGAGAATACATTAATTTTTTTTTGCAAGTTATATGGATAGATTATATGAAACAAAAATTCCAAAAAAAATATGTACTTATACATTTAAAACTCGAACGTAAAATAATATATGAACAAAGACATGCGAACCTTTATTACTGGTTCTCTGCCTAACCTTAATTGCAGGCTAGTCGTGATAATGCGCTTCCTTGTCTGCCTTTTTAATCTTTTCTCTTTTTCCAATTGTAATTATCTTCCTTTAAGTGCCTAAACACCTTTTGATTAAGCATAAATACAAACCCACCTAAAATGAGACTAATTATTAAATCTATTACTTAGGTAATTTGTTAGAAATTTAAAATGTTTGGTAATTAATTTTGTATAATCTCACACAAATTTTAGGAGAATAAAGTCATCCATATTGTGCTTCTATGAGTATCTGGCAGGAGAAATATATTGCAATTAGAAGGAAAACAAAAACCAGATGCTGATGGGTCAGTATCTTTTTTCAACAAATTGAAAAAGATAATGTCTATTCCACAAAACTAAAACATGAATAAATTGCTTTAGATAAGTGAGATAGAGAACAAAACTTTATTGTGTATGCAGACATGATGGAAAAAGCTTTGTATGAGATCTAGTTTAACCAACAAAGAGATAAGTGTGTAAGCAATCATCATTCAAAAAGACATGGAAACTTAAACACAACATCTTTACCTTGAAAACATCACCCCACCATAATCTACAAAGAAAAGAAATGGAAAATTAAATCCAGTATCCATAATGTGTGGCTTAAGAAAACTAACGTGGAATAGATAGTTTGTATATACATGATCAACTGTTACCTTCCCACAGCTTTTATTTAGTTGTCGAAGTAGCCACAACTTAGTTCTTTAATTCTTTAGTGCAACATCATTGGAATCTGTCAATGACATCTCCAATGATCGAGATCCAGAAAACCTACAGAAAAGGAACTAAGCATTAGCAAATTGAAGCAAATATAGGGGAGAGAGAGGTCATAAAGAAGAGCTATTTGTCTTCCAAATTAGGACTGGAACTGAAAACGTAAATCTTAAATCTTGAGGAAAATCAATAATAAGAGAAGAGAAACATAATAATAAACTCAAGTAGATTGATGACCTCTTCTTGAAATAACTTTCCTCTCCTATCTTAATAATAGTAGCTCTAAATTGGGTTTAAGATAACTGTTCTGGTTCAGTACTTCGCAACTTATATTTATATCATGGATTTTGTTGTAGTGTGAGCCTCATAGAGAAGGATTATTACTCATATATATTCACACGTTCCTTCCCTGATAATAAGCAATAAAGATGTTGGTGTCATTGTCTAGTAAAAGTTTACAAAGTCTGTGAAAACTGATAGAAATCATCATCATACGGAAGGGTTAACTCATAGCTATTCACATGTTCCTTCCCTCACAATAAGCAATAAAAATATTGGTGTTATGAGCAGAACAAATGATTTTACATGGTGAACAGTGAGTGGTGTGTTGCCTAAAAGCAATTAAACTGGCTGAAAAATGTTCAAAATTACCTTCTTATCAGCAAGAGTATCACTGGAGGGAAGTGACTCACTAACTCGAAAAACAAAACAAACCAAGAAATTAGAAAAACATTTTACAAAATAGCATATTGGAAAAGTTGAATGAGTTTTCATTTTAACACACAAACTACTGTAGTATTGGATTTTTAAGTCATTAACTTGTACTTGTAGAGACACAAGAAAGAGAGGTGCAGTTCCACTGTTTCGACCCCTGAGAAAGAAAAACCAATCATTTAGTCATGAGGCGATGCAAGTAATTAGTAGTACAATAGATGATAAAATGATAAATTAAACACAATAGTTAAGAAAATATGAAGAAACAATCTTTACATAGGTGTGAGGATCGCAATACCATAGAATGTGATGACCGCCTCCTCAACTCCAGCACCAACATCAGCCATTGACATGATTTTGTCACGCGAAAACTGAGACATGTTTAGAAGAGCAAATCACACCATAAGAAGATAAAGAACTCACCATTCAATTCCACCTCTTCCCAATTGGACCACTTACAAATAATTTGTTTTTCCTCAAAAAGAGTAATCAAAAGAAATATTCACCTGTTTTGATCTTTTCCAAAGAATGAGAAAAGCTCTCTTGTGCAAATCTGCAGATCCCATAAACCCTAAATCGAGAGCACCTTTGTTTGATGACGTAAAATAAACCCAGAATCTTAAAGTTAAAACAGTTTTTTTTTTGTTTAATTAATAGAATTCAATTATAGGAGGTCTTAATTAAAATAAAAGCGGTAGAGAGAGTTGAGAAGATGGAAGGAGGAAACGTACGGAAGAAGAATAAGCGAGATGAGAACTAAAGAAATAACAAATAAGAAGTAAGCTGACGTGTCATCTAATTAGAGATTGCAAAAAATTGCTGATGTGGATGGCATAGAAAGTCTCAAACTCCTACTTTTAGTATATATAGATTCTTAAAATTGACAAAATAATATTTGTTTTATTTATGGAAAATGATAGCCAAACAATTCTCAAAATTAGTTTCTTTTTGAGGTTGTCAGTCTTAATATTGTTTCATTTCAAAACCTCTCTTTCTTTTCTTTCTGTTATAACCTATTAAACTCTGCACAAACAGCAAAACCTAAACTGTTTCTGGTTTTTGCAAGACTGTTACTTGATATCTATGTTTTATAAAACCCATCAAATGTCTTGGCAGATCTTTCAAAAGTAAATTGTTTTTCATCTTCTCTTCAAATTAAAGACAAAAGAAAATAAATTCTCTAGAGAAAATGAGTTGTTTCTCATGCTTCTCAAAAAATGTGAAGAAGCAAGGTTCTTCAATGCCTGCTCCTTATAGGCAACAAAACTCACCAAGTAAGCTCTCCTCAATATTGCTGCACGTTTGAATTTTATTCTTAAGCCTTATTATTTTCGTGATTGATGGTGATAGCAATAGTGACCAGTGATCGTGATCAAAAATTTAGTTTTTCTTCTTTTCACAATCGATGTAACTGGTAGTTATGTTTTTCATTCCGCAAATTGTTGCGATCTTTTTTAATTCATGGTTTAATCGTTTCACATTTTTAAAAAATGTTGTTAAATGTTTCATGCAGGGAATGTGAGAGAGACAACAAGTGGAGAAGTGGAGACCAAGAACACATTCGTGCCATCGAACAATATCAACACAGAGACTTTCACATTCCGTGAGCTAGCGACCGCGACAAAGAATTTCAGACAAGAGTGTCTCATTGGTGAAGGTGGGTTTGGTCGTGTTTACAAAGGAAAGCTCGAGAAGACAGGACAAGTCGTGGCAGTGAAACAACTTGATAGAAATGGATTACAAGGACAAAGAGAGTTCTTAGTCGAGGTTTTAATGCTTAGTCTTCTTCATCATTCAAATCTTGTGAATCTTATTGGTTATTGCGCTGATGGAGATCAAAGACTACTTGTTTATGAGTATATGCCTCAAGGATCCCTAGAAGATCATCTCCTTGGTAAGTATCATCATTCTCATATTCTATTTGATTAGATAACCAAAAATCTAACTTAAACCGTTTTTGAACAGATATTGACCCGGAACAAAAACCATTAGACTGGAACACTCGTATTAAGATTGCTTTAGGGGCAGCAAAAGGAGTTGAGTATCTTCATGACCAAGCCAATCCTCCAGTGATTTACAGAGATCTTAAATCATCAAACATATTGCTTAACCTAGATTTCGAGGCCAAATTATCGGATTTCGGTTTAGCAAAGTTAGGTCCAGTTGGAGATACATTACATGTTTCTTCCCGAGTTATGGGAACTTATGGTTACTGTGCTCCTGAATATCAAAGAACTGGTCATCTTACGGTGAAGTCCGATGTTTATAGCTTTGGAGTTGTTTTGTTGGAACTTATAACCGGAAGACGAGTCATTGATCCAATGAGACCTAGTCATGAACAAAATCTGGTTACTTGGGCACAACCGATTTTTAGAGATCCTAATAGATTTTCACAGCTAGCTGATCCATTGCTTCGAGGCGAATTCGCGGAAAAGGGTTTGAACCAAGCAGTAGCTGTAGCAGCAATGTGCCTGCATGAAGAACCTACGGTTCGACCACTGATCAGTGACGTCGTTACAGCCTTGACCTTCCTAGGTGCGGCATCCGATGTTTCCAATACCGGTCCTAGCCATTTGCAACCAAATGGATCCAAGAATGATCAGGATGCAGTTATGTGGGATTCAAGTCCTTAGATAAGTTATATTCACAAATGTAGAAATTTTTAATTTATTAAGACTCAATAATGACCATTTATGTTTCTTTTCATTTAATTATATTTTTGATAAATTTCTTTCATTTAATTGATTTATATATATCTACCATTACAATTTTTCTATGTTAATTTTCTTATTTAAACGCAACTTATGCAAATTAAAATTTACGTTTTCAAAACATACTCCAACTATCTTTGCTGTTGAAATATTTCTTAAGTTTTTTTTTTAATTGGATCGATAAGATCCAATCTATTGTCTAAAATCTTTTATTATCTCTTTCATATAGTGGAGAGAAGTTGAACCACTGATGTCAGAGTTATGATCTGAATCAACCTAACTACCACATTGAAAAGAACTCGTCAAAATTTTATTAAGCTTACAAATATGAATTTTAACTTAATCAGAAAAAATATATTTGTAAACTTAAAAGTTATTTGGATATCAAAATTATACTAAATTATTCCATAATTATATTGAATGTAAACTGAATGTGAACATAAACCAAAACTATACAGTTTTTCTTAAAGTCTTTTTGAAAAACAAAAAAATGAATTAAAAAATAAAGATTGAGTCGGTTAATCATGTTTTGTTGGAATGTTTTTCAATATTACAAACATGGGTATTGCCAAAGTTTTTTTTTTGGTAACACGGAGAAAGTTCTCCGCCTTATTATTTATAACAAGTAATCAATCTCAATACAAATCTCTCCGGAAAATTAGTCTCAAAAGTATCGTCCCGGAAAATAGAAGCCAGAAAAGTCGGCCAAATATCTAAAGTATGAAAACCAAACGGTAATGAAAAATCATATTTTGCCAATCCATCTGCAAGACGATCAGCCTCCCTTTACATGTGAACAATGCAGACTATCCAGTCCCTTGAAATAAAGTCATGGCACAAACGCACCAGAAATGACAGTGGATGAGCGTTACAAACCCCTATCTTGAGAAAACCGACTACAATCTCCGAGTCTACTTCAAACTCCACTCTCGTGACCCTAATCTCCCAGGCCAAGTGAAGACCATAGTAGACTCCCTAGAGCTCTGCCATAGGAGCTGAACAGCTCCCTCTGTTCAGAGCCAGACCCTTACACCACATGTTCCACTCATCATGTATAGCCAATCCTGGGTTTCCGCGAAGCTCCATCCGTGTTGATTTTATACCAGCCACTACACTGAGGTAACCAACAAATATTTATCATCACACGACCACGTTTGCAACCTGAACCTTCCCTAGCTCGATTCGCCATGAAAACCTCTTTTGCCGAAGTTTCTAACACCACTAGAATTTTATACGAGTCATTACGTTTATGCTAATCTGGATTATTTTTTAATGCATATCCTAAAGTTGGAAGATTTAAATAATTTTTCATAGGTGCTATGTTTTATCCGAAAAATTCAGAATGACAAGATTTTCTCAAGTTTTTGGCGGAGATCCCAAAGAGGTTTCACTTCAAGCAAAGATGAAGGCTCTTTCTTGGTGTTTTTTTTCAACAATTAGATCGACAAGACCCGATCTATAGCCTAAACCCACCCTTAAAATCCGTTTTTAAACTACTATAATGTAGCGGATTTGAATCGAACCATGGTGTCAAGTCATTAGCTGGATCATTCTAACCACCACTTACATGCTAGAATATTGATCTATGGGGGTCAAAATATTTTTCGTCAAAAAGACATAATTTTAATCTTCAGAAAATATTATTACATAAAATTTTATCAAAGACATGTAATTCATTCACTCATATAATGAATGTTTTGTATCACTATTCTAATTTTTCATATTGTATATTAAGTAAAAAATTTTCAACAAAACAAACTAGATTATCACTAAAATTGTATCTCCAATACGATTACGCTATTAAGTACTTGTTTCTTAATATTATATATGTAGTACACTTCAGTTCTTTAACCAATTGATCTTAGCTATAATCATTGTTGTGAAAGTTGAATTATTTTTGTGTGTAGTAATTTATTGTCAACATAGAAAAGAGAAAAAAGATGAATATAAAGAAAAAAGATTAACTATTTATAAACTAGGTTAATTAGGTTAACTAAATACACTTGAGCTTTATTTTTATTTTATATTAGGTTAAAGATGTTTATGGTTAGGTTAGAGTCAAATTAATATTTTATGGGTGTCAAAAGTGTTTTAGAAAGGGTGTCAATATTATTAAAAACTAATATCTGTATAAATACTTTTATAAATTTATGGGTGTCATATGACACCCCTCCCTTCCATATACTTCGGTATCTGCTAATCACCAGAATAAGAACAATTCGGTAATGTATTAAACTATGACGAATTATCCGCTTTTTACCGTTTTTGAAAGATTTTTCCCAGTCCGAAAATTTGTTTCCATCTTTTTTTCTATTCTTCTTATCCTTCAAGCCTTAAGTTATAGAACATATTTGTTGGCATGTAGCTATGTCAACTCTTTGTCATTTTCTTGCCTACGAAATTAATACTATTGACAAAATAGAAAACAAAAAGAAACTAGACCAAATTCGGAGTGCAAACCAAGTGAGACCAAAACCCAAATCAAACAAGTTCCAACAATGAAATAATATTTTTAATTTCTGCAATTTGTAAGTTAAAATATGTAATATTTAGCCTAGTTATATTTTCACTGGAAACATCATGGAAAGCATCATCTCTAATTTCTAGTACCTCTCCTTTAATTATGACTTTTTCCTCTCCTTTAATTATGACTTTTTTTGGTCATAGTCCAAATATAATGCATGAAAGGGATTGGCAAATAAAATAGAAATCCCAATAAAATATGCATTTTCGAGATTCTTTCAAAAGCCTCTCTATTAAGGGTTTAGCTTAGGGTAATAAAATAAGTATATATAAAAAATTAATTAATTATAATTGTTGTTTCCTAAATGTAAAAAGCAGGAAGGCAAAAACAGTTGTCGTTGAGGCGGTGCATTCTGGCAAAAGCTTCGCACCCTTTATATCTCATCCGATTTCTCGATCTCTCTCTGTTTGTGATAACATTAGCCGAAGCTATGGACAACATTACGATGAATGACGATGAACCTCAGGAAGAAGTCTCTGATCAATTTCTCTGCTGCGTTTGCCTGTAAGCGTTTCTATTTAACCCGTTTTCTGTATTTGATTCGCGTAATTTGGTGAGTGGTTAGGTTAATTTTTGAGGAAAATTGAATGAGTTCTTCTGTGTCACCTTTTAGCCTTGGGGAGTATAGCTTATTCAAAAGCTCTCATGATCCAATTTGTTTCTTTTGCTCTTAAGATTTTTGGATTCGTTGGAATTGATTTCGTTATCTCCATGGAAACAATTATATTTCTCATTCATAGTTTTCATTTGAATGCTTAATTAATCAGTTCGTGAAGTTATAAAAGTGATAAGTCTGGATAAGTACTCTGCATTTTCTGGATTTATCGGTTTTTTGAGACTAGTCCAGTCTTAGACGACACTAATCATTAGAAATGTACTTTGTGTTGCTTTCTTGTGCAGGGAACTTCTTTACAAACCAGTTGTGCTATGTAAGTTGTCTAAGTTGCAAGACAATCTCAATTATTTATTTTGTTTGTTTCTAACTGTTTGATGACTTGTTTTCTAATGCTTCTTTTTGGATCACAATGCAGCATGTGGTCATCTATCATGTTTCTGGTGTGTGCATAAGTCCATGAATGGCCTGCGTGAGTCCCATTGTCCTATATGTAGGGACCCATATGTTCATTTTCCATCTGTATGCCAGATACTTCATTTCCTGCTTAAGAAGATATACCCACTTGCGCATAAGATCAGAGAAGAACAAGTCCTAAGTGAGTCCTTGCTTAATCGTATGTGTCAGCTTTTACCTGTAAACTTTCGTTGAATATAGTTTGTCAATATCATATTTCAGAGGAAGAACAAGAACGAGATTGTTTTTCTCCTCAGATTGATGTTGTTTTGAGTGAATCAAAGGCTAGAGATGAGTCTGTATGTAGTGGATCTATGAATGTCTCTGGTGAGTGTACTACACATAAGATTCTCCTTTTCTTCTGCGTTTTAAACTTTTGCTTCCTATTAATCTGCCTTATATTACACTATGTACGTGTTTAGATAAACTGAAGGTGGAAGGGTTCTCAAGTGCAGCGCAGTTATCATCTAGTTCATCAAGTACTCGTGACAGTCCATGTATCCACAGCAATCAAGAAGCCAAAGATGCACAAACTATTACTGTTCATGAGAATGAATTACCTACTAATAACAATGTCAGTAAGAAGATCTCCAAAAATGATCTGCTCTGTTCAGCATGTAAGGAGCTGCTCGTGCGACCTGTAGGACTCAATTGTGGACATGGTATCGTCACACATGTCTGCTTTCAATAAATCTTTTAACTTACTGCTGCCTGAGAATTTTACATTTTCTTACGTGCTCTGTATATTCCTTTTCCAGTGTATTGTGAAGGATGTGTAGTAGATATGGCCGATGAAAGTGAAAAGATCAAATGTCAAGAGTGCAATGTTTTTGACCCAAGAGGATTTCCAAGAGTTTGTTTGATTCTTGACCAGTTTGTGGAGGAAAATTTTCCTGAAGAATACATTTTAAGGAAAAGTGTGGTTCAGAAAACGCATGCTCATACTAGCAAAGGAAGTAAGTCTTACATCCCCACGCCTTTTTTTAATTCTTTGGGATAATTGCTTGATCCATTTTGTAGTCATCAACTACTATCATTTCCTTTTGCTTTTAAAGCTTAGTTCTTGAGCCATCTAGATAAGAATACTCATAGCTTGTAATCATTTTATCTTGATATTTAGATTTTAAAAGCTATCTCAAAGGAGGGCTAGCGTCAGACGATAACGATGATAATGATATTCCCTGGTGGGCAAACCCTGGGTCTAATGTTCACATTCAAGCTGGTTGTGATTCTTGCGGAGTAAGTGCATTATGATCTAAACCCGATTGTTAGTAGTAAAACAAAATCACTGGAATCGTGATGTGACATTGGTGGTGCAGGTGTATCCAATCGTAGGGGATCGATACAGATGCAAAGACTGCAAGGAAGAAATTGGGTATGACCTTTGTCAAGAATGTTACGAGTCTCCTTCAAAAGTTCCAGGGAGATTCAACCAGCAACACACTCCAGACCACAGATTTGAGCGTGCTGATGTTCCTCAGCTTATGTTCCATTCTTCTATTGGAATCTTACTAGGACCAACGGTTAACGTAATTAGAAGCGTCGATACAGATGAAGACGAGGAAAGGCCTCCTCCAGATTCTTCTAATGAGTCATCAACCACAGAATGAAGATAGCAGTCGAGTCTACTCTGGAATCTTAATAGAGATCCTTTTGCTGATAAGCCCAAATGCTTTCAGTTTTGTGTTTTGCTTATTGATTGTATATTGTCTTCAGATAAGTCTATGATTTAACGTTTTTAAAGAAAGTTTATTTGTTAACTAAAAGCGTAAAACGCAAATGATAATATTGTGTTTGTATTTGCTGTTTGCATATCCGCAAAAACTGTCTACAAGATGTGAAATATTTTAATGTATATACGATATATACTTTGATTTTTCTTTGTTATATATAGGATTGTAGTTCATGTCAAATCAATCAAGGCCCTGATTGGAATTGTTTTCGTTTTTTGGTTTTGGATGCCCTGATTGGAATTGTTTTCGTTTTTTGGTTTTGGAAAGCAAAAATTCTTTTACAAAGATTGAAATTAAACCAATCATATTTTAGAGTAAAAGATAAAGTAGAATATCATGCAAAGATTTTTTGCTTTTCAAAACAATAAAACGAACCCGATCAGCAATTGTTTTAGTTTTTCAGCTTTGAAAATCAAAAATCTTTGCAAGATACTCTAGTTTATTTTTTATTCTAAATTTTGATTAGTTTAATTTTAATTTTTTGCAAAGATTTTTGCATTCTAAAACAGAAAAATGAAATCAATTACAATGAGGCTCCAAATTTGGAAAAGTATCGAAAAATATAACTTTAATATCGAAAAGATTGATAAGAGTTACTGAAATGAAAGATTCTCCTTTAAGTGCGTGTGAGGCAGCTACGATTTGATTGGTCGAAGGTGGGACCCGCAACTGCTCTGGCTTCGGAATTCGTTTATCGGGTTTTGTCTTTTTAACAGTTTTTTACTTATTTTTTTTTCTTTTTAAGTTTTATTTCCTTCACTACGCGCGTGTTCTGGTAACAGTTTTTTTTGGCGCCCTAATAAAATGGGCGGGAGGACGTGACGAGTGTTATTGCATACTACAGTATAATTTTTTTTCTTTTTTCTTGTCGTCAAAATTTTCTGTGATTATAGGGATTTGGTGACATCGAGATTAGAGCTATATCATCATTGCCGGACTCATCGCACGTGTGCCTGCCTTTAAATCTAAAGTTTGAATTTCATACCATAATTAACAGTGTTAATTTAACCCCAGGTTGAAAACCAAAAATAGGTTATGGTCACTTTAGATTACTAATACAGTAGGAAAATACTTTTTTACTAGGTCTAAGCAAAATATCTGGAACTGAAAATTTGAATCAAAATTGACTTGAAATATAATGGGTATTAGGTAATACTTGAAACGGAAAAAAATATTTGATTTCTCTTTATCTATACCCATGGGTATCGGGTAATATTCGGTATCAAACCGATACTTAAATAGGTACCTAACTGACCTGAATACATGTAAACATATATGGGCATTTATAGTACTATTTTGAAAAATTTTTGGGTATTTAGGTATTTTTTCGGATATACGGGTATTTTTAGGACAAATAATAATATTTTAGGTATGACATACTCGAATATGTAGTGAAATCGTAAAATTTATATAATATGTATACCCTACCCAAATAAAAATCGTTACCGGAACCAAATCGAATTGTATTTAGTTCTAAATTAGTACACAAAATATAGATTTGAACCGACCCGGAACCAAATGAAACCGACCCAAATCCGAACCAAAATACATGCAGTAGGGGTGGGCACAGAGTGGATATCTGAAAAATTTACGAAATTCGTGATCTGCTCTGTTTTATCCGGATATTTAATTTTGTGATCCGCTTTGATCTGTAATCTTCCAGAAATCTAGAAACCCGAATATCCATTTATTTTTCAAAGATTCGCGAATAATCTGTTCCGATCCATTTTTATTCAATTAACAAAAGATAAAATACAGAAAATTCACAATAATAATAAAAATATATCAAAAGAATGTCAATATAAATATTTATACCTAAATTAAATATTTTTCAATATAAACTTAAAATATATATATAACTATCTATTAAGAACTAAAATATTTTAATCAAATTAGTTCCAAAACCTAAACTCATAATATATCACAAGGCAAAAATTGATAACATCATAAAAGGAAAATATAAAAAAAAATTAAGTACATACTATATTTTATTTATCTCCAACCATATAAATATAAATATGCACGACACTATATATTATAATATATATACATAATTAAGATTTTAATATATATATATATATATTGAGATACGAATCGGAGCGGATATCTGGTATTTTGAAAAATGATATTTGATATTTGCTTTGTTTTTAACGTAGTTAGATTTTGCTATTTGCTTTGTTCCAAAATTTTACGGATATCTGAAATTTTCGAATCGTATCGAAACAAATACCAAATTGAATCGGATCTTACGTATACTTTGTCCACCTCTAATATGCGGTTCCTACATGAATATAAAAGTTTCATACCCGAAATATCCGGACCCGAATGGATATTACCCGAAACCGACCCGAATGTCCAGTCCTATTTTTTACTTCTTAGAATGGTTTTTAATATTTATCAATCATATATATTATATATGATATTATGATACTATGAATTTTGGACTAGTATATATAAATTGTTACTCTTTTGGAAATAAAAATATAAAACCTCAGTTATAAATTTCCAATGAAAATTTCAATTACAATTTATTTATATTATATATCTAGTGGTTAGGATGATCCAGCTAATGATTATGACATCTAAGGTTCGATTCCTTTCTTTTACGCAATTGCTAAATTAAATATAAATTTTAAGGGTTGGACTAGATTATGGATCGAGCCTTGTCGATCTAATTGTTGACAAAAAAATATATACACAATTCGGATACTATGAACTATAGTTTTTATTGTCAAGAATAATTATAGTTTTGCTAACTCAAAATTAAAGTTTATATATTGTAACCATGCAACTGATTAGTTCAAAAGTTACCAACAAGTTTAACTTTTTCAAGAACACCTTATCGAAAGACAAAAAAGCATATCATTTATTTTTTTTGTTAAAAGGGTCTTCATAAAAATAAAAATAAAGCTTATCATTGTTAATACAAAAAAAAAATATCTAAAGCAATCTTAACAATGGAACAGATGGGTATAACACAAGCACATTAGGTATTAATGGTTTTTAAGCAAGGATGGTCTACCAAAATAATTAGTATAAGCTTAATGGTCTTTTATTCTCAAAGGACTTGTTACTTTCGGCAGCATTTTCTTTTATTAATTGCACTAACCACTCATAAATCAGGTCACCATAGCTGCATAATCCAATGCGCCTTTTAATATTAAAACGAAACACTTTATATACTATATAATGTATAGAATAATTTCAAAAATGTTAATTCTTCGGAGGACTACTATTCAGTGTTATATAATTTGAAGTAATTAACTAAGAGGAAGTGTGAGTAACTATAGTCTACTCTAGACATTTAGGATGTGACACAAATAGCATTGACGAGTAATGAATGTGAGTGACACATCGTGAATTTAACTATTTGTCTCTCTTAATTTCTACAACCATACTTATCTTAGGCTGCTTGAGCTAGCTGTATTTGAATGTTTACGAGACTTAGTATCTACACATCCGTATCCATTAGTCTCTCTGTGATTTTTTTTTTTTGTTAACAAACATTTCAGTAAGACCAAACACCAAAACAGTGATGGAGCAGTTTACAAAACTAAACCAACATGTGACTCTCTAACAGAACGAGCGAGAGCATCAGACTTATGATTTAGACAACGCGAAATGACATGAAGTGAAAAAACACTAAAAAGAGATCTCAACCTTTGAAAATCCTCCTGATACGGTTGAAAGGCTGACCATTCTTCTGGATGGAGTAGCAACTTCAACACATCCGAACAGTCTGTAGCTAACTCTACCACTAAGAACTGAAACGTTATCAAAGATTCCATGGCCCAAAAGACAGCTTCCACCTCAGAGTGCAAAGCCGAAAGACTTCTTCTTATTCGTCGTGCTCCCATACAATCCCCAGAAACAGCATCCGGGAAGTAAACCCATCCCAAACCCGTGTAAAGATCGGAACTTTTCCAAGAGGCATCAACAAAACATCTATAACCCGTGAAAGATGGGTCAACCATCGAGGGGAGAGATACCCCTGACCAAATCTGCTCCGAGCTCAGTGATCCTGGTTGGCTTACATAACATCTTTGACGAGTAGCCTGTGACCACTATGCCATTTCTTGCTTCGCCTGCATAAGCAATTCCCGCGGATCCTTATTTGTTCCTGAGAAGTAATTCTCATTTCTAGCTTTCCAGATAAGCCAAATCAGCCACAGAAAAATCTTTGCAAGTTCAGGATCTGATTGACGCCAAAACAAGAAGTTAAGGTTGTACCAGATCGAGTGTCCTGGAAAAACATCAACATGGGAAGGAATAGGGGATAAAGCCCATGTTTGAATAGCTGGGGGACATGATTAATGGATTCTTCCTCCACCCCACATCTATTACATCTAGGATCACAGTTAATTCTCCAATTAGATAGATTCTTCTTAACTGCAACACAACCTGATAAAGCTCTCGTGATTAGCTTTAAAAAATAAATTACCAAAAAACCTTTAAAAATTGTCAAAGTTATATATATATATATATATATATTTTAAAGAAAAGGATAATATTAAAGTGCAAGACAAACTTTTTGATGTTAAAGTGCATGGCTAACTTAATTCAATATAAACAAAAACGAAACTATAATAAAAGTTTTATTGATAAATACCAACTTATTCTTTCAAGTAGGAGAACAAAGTGCTTATTAGTTTGTAGCTTTGTACGAATCCGTGTGTCATAAAGTTGTATTTAGTACATGTAGTCAGTAGTATTCGTATATGAGTTATATATGTAGGCTAAAGCAAAATTTAATATTATATTTTTAGTCTAATATTTTTATGTACAATGAATATTGATTATTTTTCTTAATAAATGTTTCCGTTGTCCTTTTTTGATTTTAATATTTTGCAGATTAAAAATCACTTCTTTCTCCTTCTTGTATTTCTTCTTCTTCTTCATTGTTTCCCTCCTTTCGCTCTCGACCAGAGATTCGGTGAATTATTATTTCCGGAGATGGGCAAATACATTAAGAAGTCAAAGATCACCGGAGATATTTCCGTTAAGGATATTACTCACCAAACCACTTCCGATTGCCGCACCAGAGCCGCCAAAAACCTCGCTCTGCTCCGTCTTCGTTCTCGTTCCCATGAAGCTGAATCCTTTCACTACCTTCAGCTTCGAAGTCGCCGTCTCGTGAAGCTTCCGTTACTTCCAGATTCTAGAAAACAGCAAAAACAACAACAGCAGCTCATACACGGTGTCCACGAATGTGGAATAAGAAACCCTAGAGCTAAATCTAGTCCGGCGAAGAAGTCAGAGGCTGAGAATATGGTTAGGGTTACAGAGACAGAAGAAGATTGTGGTGATAACGAAGAAACGTCCAAGTCTGATTGTAATTTTGGAGAGAAAGGTCTCGATTTCGAATCTGCAGACAGGTAACTTTTACTCTGTTTCTTCAATCTTAGAAGTGTTCAGCTTTATGATACACAGAGAGATTGCATATTGAGTTCGACTGTTTGTTCCACAGAGAAACGACACAATGTAGTAACTTGATAAGAGACTCAAAAGCTCTACAAAGTATTGTTCCTTCGTCTAGTGAGATTGAAGACTTCTTTGCATACGCAGAGCAGCAACAACGCAGATTCTTCACTGAAAAGTATAAATCTCATTTCTTGTTTCTCTGTTTAACTTATCTACTTTCTTCTCTTTGAATTGAATCATGGGTTTTAGAGTTTTGTTTGCTGATTTTTGGGTGTTATGATTTGCAGGTACAACTTTGATTTCGTGTCGGAGAATCCGTTGCCTGGACGTTACGAATGGGTCGAAGTTGTGCCATGAAATGGAACTGTTGTAACTTGTAACATGTGGTTTTAGATGTAAAATTGTGTGACTTAGGAACATCTGCGTTGGAACAGATTCGATGAAATTGCATACAGACTAAGGACTAGAAGGGAGTAAGTTGTGGGGTTTTAGGGATTGTGAATATTAACTTGTTAGTCAAGAATAATGTAATGTTATTCTCTTTCATTTGCAACAAAATAAAGTGTAATTGTACTAAATCAAGTCACACTCAATGCTAAGTAACTTGAATTAGTTTTGTATATCGCTCCTTGTTCTTTGGCTGCTTCAATGGCGGCCTGAGTGCCTTGTTCTGCATCATAGGTACTATATAAGTCATAAACTTAGGCTTCCAGTAGTAAAAGTGGTTAAACTCAGTCTGAACAAAAACCTTGAGTCAGAGATCTTTCTTATTGATACTCTACTCTTATTGGCCATTTCCCACGTGTGTAACTTTACCAATTCCTCTGCTACACAGATTGCAGCAATATGCTTTCTCAATAACTCTAGATTACCTCTTTCTTCTTTATTGGGACTGCACTCACTGTCACACTTTCTGGATTTTTTTTCTTCAAAAGTACAAGTTAGCACAATTCATGCTAAGATTAGGTTTCTTGGTTTATGTAAATGTTTCACCTCTTTGTATCATTTGATCATCGGATGAATCAAAACATTAAATAATGATGTCGATTCTTATTACTACATAGCGTTTATGACGACTGTATTCGTGTCTGATACTAAAATCACATGATCATTTACACCTTCAAAACCTTCTTGGTTTTGTCACCTTTCAAACACCATGATTGAACCATATGTGACGATCAAGAGCTGCTTAAACTCCTATGGTTCAGCATTCTGACTTGGTTAGCTTATGAGCAAAACTGCAAAAGCAAGTCATAAAAGATGCTTAGAGTGATAACAAATAACAACCATTTATTAAGTAGTCTGTACCTATCATGATAACTTCCAAACTTAGCCACATAAGTTTCATGGAGTTGTAGGTTCTGTACTCAGACTTTGCTTCGTTTCTGACATTTCCACTTCATATACACCCTTAGTTTCAGAAGCTTCACTTTCTTCCAAGGCCATCCTCCTGATTTTAGCCTGTTCTATTGCTAATACCTCATACCTGCAAAATAATTTCCAATAACAATCATATATCTCCCTGATAATTTCATCTTTAAACCCGCATTTGCTTGTTCTTCGTCCCACGATAAAAACCCATCCCGCTAATTCTATGTGAAAGTAGAATCATACATAGATCAACAGTTCAACACAGTAAGGTGTATAAGTACTTCATAAGGGCACAACAGATGGAAACATCTGAACAAAAACTTTGGCATACGAAAGTACTTACTTTGCCACAAGCTTCCTCACAAGCTGAAAATATATCCTCCAAAACTGATGTTCCTTTAAAAGACGCGGGCATAACCTGAATCTCAACTGTGAGAGTTCCTGTAACACCAAAATCAATCTTGTCTAGAACAGCTTTGGAAAGACTAGATTCGACCAATATTCATAACAAAACAAATTCAACTGTACCAAAAGTAAAATAAAATCATATCGAACTGTAATACCATTAGCAAGTTTGCCATTTTACAGTAACCTGAGACATTATCAGACTACAAGCAATTAACAAAGAGAGAAGCTTCATGTGAACTATAAATTTATCAATGATATTGAAATATAAAAGATACTTTCCAATGCACTGAAATTAGACTCAAATGAGCAGTTTTATAAACCCCTATGAGATTCAATCTACTGTTCCTAGTTTCATCAACCACAAAGGTCGATAACCAAAAAAGTCAAAATTTGATATAAACCTTAGATTTCGATAACACGAGAACCGCGTGTTTCTCCTGCCAATCAGATAAATCCTTCTTCAAATTTGCAGAGGAGCTTACTCCATTATCTTCATCTTCACAAGGATTCACAGATGCTTCTTCCTCTTCATCTGCATCAGAATTTCAGCCCAACTACTATAGTTAAGTTCATAAACTAGAAAAATTGAAAGCCCGTAGAAAAAATTGGAACTGAATTCGCGTAATTACCTTCAAGAGAGAAGTTCTTAAATGTATCAATGGTGAAGGATCTGACGTGATCGAGTAATTCATCAGTTACTCCCAAAATATCATCTTTACTTTCTTCTTTTTTGCTCGATCCATTTACCGAGCTATATCCCTCTGCAGGTTTCTTCTTCTCTCCGAAAAAACTTCGTCGAATCCTCGAAGCTATATTCATTGCAGAGTCCTCTGAAGAATCTCCAGAGCTTTAGAAAAGAGAAGAAAGTAAGAGATTAATTCATCTTAGAATATTGTAATGGGCCTACATTATATTCAAAAAGGCCCAATTGAATTAGGGTTTAGAGAAGCCCTAAATCCTCTATAGGAGAAAACCCTAATTGTGAGGTGATATATAAAGCCGCCATTGAAATTTACTCAAAATTCTTTTGAAGAGCGGAGCAAGAAGAATCATCTCGACCGAAATTGAATCGAGAAGATGGTGTCTGGGTCAGGGATTTGCGCCAAGCGTGTAGTGGTTGACGCACGTCACCACATGTTGGGTCGTGCTGCTTCGGTCATCGCTAAGGATTTGCTCAACGGACAGAAAGTTGTTGTCGTCCGGTGCGAGGAGCTTTGTCTCTCAGGTGGTTTGGTTCGTCAGAAGATGAAGTACATGAGGTTTCTCAGGAAGCGCATGAACACTAAACCTTCTCATGGTCCCATTCATTTCCGTGCTCCATCTAAGATCTTTTGGCGCACAGTTCGTGGGTTCGTAACCTAATCTCCTTATCTTATCTTAAATGTGAATTTGGAAAATGAAGATCCGAATTAGACTTAGGGGTTATGATCAGTTTAGCTAAGGTTTATGATCATTAAAACAGTAGAAATGTGCGAGTGCCATTCATAACGATAAAAATTTACGTTTTAGAATCCAGATAATGATTTTCTGCAGCTCATTAGAGTTTGTATCAATGGGTGGATTTAGCTATGAGCATGAAAATGTATTACAGATTTTTTTGAAAGTGAATAGTTTACGAGAGAAATGTTTCTTAATGGAATGTGTTTGATCACAGTATGATTCCACACAAGACCAAGCGTGGAGCTGCTGCTCTTGCACGTTTGAAGGTTTTTGAGGGAGTCCCACCTCCTTATGACAAGGTCAAGAGGATGGTCATTCCTGATGCTCTCAAGTAACCTTCCTGCTACTTTCTTCTATCTTATAATAGATAAATGCCCAATGTGTTTAAGTTATCAACTGACTTTATTTTTCTTCTTGCTTAGGGTTTTGAGACTTCAGGCTGGCCACAAGTATTGCTTGTTGGGACGTCTCTCTTCTGAGGTTGGGTGGAACCATTACGACACAATTAAGGTACGTCTCTTTTGTTATTTTCTTCTGCCTTATAATGGAACAAAAGCTGCTACAATTCTATTATTGTATTCATAAAGATCTTATGAGTTTACCGGAGGAACCCGCATTTGAAGACCTAAATAGTAGCATGAATTTTTCTTGGGTCATTTGACACATCTCTTTCATTATCTGAATGCTAAGTTGGTGATGATGTACCCATAGAAAAAAAGATGGTCGTGTGAATTTTGCGAATATTTTAATGCAATACTTAAAGAGCATGTCATTGTACAATCAGTAGGATCATACTGATTCTTAGGAAGAAACTGGAATTTACCTTGGTTCTAATGATTTTACAGGAGCTTGAGGTTAAAAGAAAGGAGAGGTCACAAGTTGTGTATGAGCGTAAGAAGCAACTCAACAAGCTCAGGGCTAAGGCTGAGAAGGTTGCAGAGGAGAAACTTGGATCCCAGCTCGATGTCCTTGCACCGATCAAGTACTGAGAATCAGCATCTATCTTTTGGTTTAAGTGAACGTTTTGGTTTAAGTAAAAATTGTCATGGTCCCTGTTTTGAGTTATTCAGGGTTTGTTCTTTTATCGCAGTTAGTTACTCACTCTTTTTGGAAATTAAATTACATTAACATATTAGCATTTTTAAATGTTTTTCTTCCTTTTTTGGAATTTAAATTAACAAAAAAAATCTAAATAAATATAGAATCGTAAGTATTTGTTGGCTCAGTAATTTGATTTGAAATTTCTTAGCGTTTTGTCTGGTGATTGTCCCAATGGCCAATACCTTGAACCGTGCAGAATGTATTGTTTCTCATTACAACTCTGTTGCCTTGAAACTTAGCCAAATTTGACAACAATTCTTTAATGTGATGTGGAATGTGTAACCCGAATTTAATTTAGGACCTCAATTCTGAGTCTGATTCTCATTCTTTTGTGGGTAATTTCTTATCCAATGGTTTGCATTTTGGATTAACATTCTCATTCTGTCTTAATGTTAGCGATGACTTTGATCAACGCTTTAGTGACAGAGATAGTAAGGTTTAGAACCAAAACCATAACCAAGTAACAGAGAACAAGAAGAACTAGTAACCAAGTAACAAAAGAACAAGTAACCCGTAACCCGTAACGTGTACCAAGTAACACGAATAAGTTTCTTATGGCAATTCAAGACTGCCTTCCTTTTTGGCTTTTCATTCACTTGAGTAGCAAACTGAAACAACAGCCGAAGCAAAGAACATGGAAATGGAAAATGCATAGAGTTGGTCCCTAAACAATAGGAAACCACTCTTCCTAGTCTAACAGAAATAATAAACCTCTGACATAAATAATAAAGATCTAACATAAATAAAAGACCTAAATTAAATGAACCAATATATATCCTCTAACTAACTTTCATTTCTGTTAGAAAACTTGTTATAACACACTAAGTGAGTAAGTGTAATGGGCCTGTGACGGACTCGGCCTGTTATCTCCCTTGCTCGGCTTGATTTCTTCCAAGACATGGAATTGAGTCAATTGACCATCGAAGTATCAACGCTTCACCAGCCGCAAACCTTAAATGACTTTCACAACGAAAAGTATGTATTCCTTTTAACTTCAGACAACTGTTTGTACTTATTAAATCTATAATATAGGAATTCGACTTGTGCCGAAAAATGTGTTTTACTTTAATTTATTTTTCTATTTCTTATTTTTAAAGGAGAATATTCTAAATATATGCTATTTTTACTTTAAAATGTTACTTTTTTTTAGAGAAAAAAATAACATTTCCTTAAGTATTGAGGAAAAAATAGCATTCCTAAATAGACTAAAAAATAGAGGTAGATTAGAGTAAAACTACTCTAAAATAGCATTAAGAGTTAAAAATGTAGGTGGGTTGGAAATGTTTTTACGGTACAAATGGAAATCACTTGTCTCTTTATAATATAAGCCACATAGCAAAAGTTTATGAATTTCTTTTTATGTTTAGGGCCTAAATTTTTGTTATACAAAATCCTAATTTTTTCCTTTTAATCTTGTTTAAAATTTTCGCCATTGTTACACCGGCTTCGCTTTAAAATTTTTTCTTCTTACACTAAAAATTTTTTGGCTCACCGTTGTTGCAACCTGTTTTTTTTTCCCGTTGTATTCTTCTTTGTAGTTTTATTTTGTTCTTATTTGCGAAGATCCTATTCTTTTTTGTTGGTATTTGCTTTGGTCATTCAGAAAAATATGTATTTTGTTTTTACTCTAGAAAACTTTGTGTATTTCTTAGCCATATAATGTTGAAATATGTGTATATTTCTTAGCCATACACTACAAGAAAAATGCTTATTTCCGACGGCCAATACCGTCGGTATGCCGTCGGAAACAGCCTTTACCGACGGTTTAGTAACGGGAAACAAGCCGTCGGTTCGGCGTGGTCGGAAAAACAAATTTCATCGGAATCCGTCGGAAAATTTTCTTTCGTCGGTATTCCGTTGGAAATTTCTGACGGATTAACCGTCACTTTCCGTCGGAAATTTCCGACGGAAGAAAAATCCGTCGGTAATTGTCAGAAATTAACCGACGAATTAACCGACACAT
>OVAX01001985.1:23487-35676 GCA_900406405.1 Lepidium africanum | reverse complement strand
TCAGAAGCCATTTAGAGGATGGTTGAGCTGTTATGTGTAGAGTTGGCTGCTATGGCAGACCGACATGTTTGGTACAACTTGTTGATAAATATGAGTTGTATATGTTTGTTTTATGTGTTAGGACAGATATGTTTTAATTAGGCTAGAACTTTAAGTCTCAGTGGGCAGAAGTGATCTCCTCACTGAGTATTTTATACTCACCCCTCTTTTCCCTTTTTCAGATCAGTTCGAGGTTCGTGAGTAGCTTGTTTGAGTCTCCTGGTTTATTTAAGTTATTTATTTTCGAGTTTTATTTTTCTTCATTTAATGACATATTTCAGTTATCTCTTATTTCAGTATTTTAAATTAAATAATTTCATGTAAGTCTTGGGACCACATTGCAATAAAATTTAATAAATTATATATTTGGTACTAAGTGACACGCTGTCTCGAAAGTTGGAAGACGGGTGTTACACATTGAAATTCGAGAATTATTTCTATGAAAAGAAAAGGAGATGAGTTCACCACTGAGTTAGAGCCTGGATCAGCTCCTATCTCAAGAGCTTCTTATCGTTTAGCCCCATCAAAAATGGCATAACTAAAGGAGCAATTGGAGGAACTATTGGAGAAAAGGTTTATTAAACCGAGTAGAGATGGATTGGATTCTTGTCACATTGCATGATATGAAGGAGTTGCAGTAGATCTAGCGAAGATCAGCATGATAACAGATTGGCTTATACCTAAGAGTGCTACTAAGGTTCGTAGCTTTTTAGGGCTTACTGGATATTACCAAAACATTTGTAGAAGGTTCAACAAGGAAGCAGCCATACGAGTCTCTCTAGCAACAGCTTTAGCTTCTTTGAACCATCATAATCAATCCCTAATACAGTGATGAAAATGTCCTTCGAGATGCAACCAAATCAGATGTGCATTGACAAAGTATATGGTTCGAGATCTTAATTCCTTAGAAACTGAGTTTGTGATCCATAAACATACCAGATCATTGCAGTATGACTAAGTACTACAATCAAGATGAGCTTCAGAAGATTGAGGACGTGTAATAAAGACGAATTCAAGCTTGAAGATTGAGTTGAACTAGAGGATATGCTGATGTGACCAGAGCTGGAGAAGATGAGAATCGAAGAAACTGAGATGGAAAACCAGATCAAAAGGAACTAGAAAACAGGCACGATGAAACAATTGATAAAATTGTTCACCATAAAAGACGAATCGGTGGAGGAGGAACACGATCATTAACAAAGTACGATGGGAATCACGATTTAATATTGAAATCAAATTCTCATGAAACAGAGCGCTATTAAACGGTTGAGAGAAATCGTTTGTCGGTGATAAAGGAGATTGAAGAAAAACGCAATTGAGGAAGAAATCATTCAAAAACAAAATCAAACCTGTAAACGGGTTGGGTTTTTTGTGGGTCGGATTTTATCTGGGTTAGGGTTTAATCAGGTGAAATCAGTTAGGTCTGTTAACTGTCTCAATTTTTTAATTCTAACCGACCTAACCAGATCGTGTGTAATAAGGATTTAAACTTTCAAATCGCGTGTAATAAGTACTTAAACTTATAAAGAGTGTGATTTAGAACTATGGTCAAACTTTACGTGTTAATGATGCTATAAAAAAGTTTCAGTGTAGAAATAGATCGACAACCCATAATTTATTAAATTTTATTACAAATAGGTCTCAAGACTTACATAAAATTTATTAATTAAAAATATTGAAATAAGAAAATAACTGAAATTAGTCATTAAACACAGCAAAATAAAACCCGAAAATAAATAACTTAAATAAACTAGGAGACTCGAACCAGCTGCTCATGAACCTCGGACTGAACTGGAAAAAGGGGAAACATAAGTGGTGACACATAATGGCCCACCACCCTCTAGATGGTTCAAAGCCCTTGATTGGGAGATCGTAGCCTGTAGCTCGATCATCCTTCCCCTCGGCCCACTTTAGACCATCTGTCTCTTTTTAGCGTAGACTGGTGGCCTATAGCCCCAATACTTTCGGGTAGACTGGAATACTTGCTCCTCTTTAAAAAGTGAAATGGAAGTCAAGCTTGAGACTTTAAACAAGCGCACTTGGGAGGCAATCCCAAACGTATCCTTGTATATATTACTTTTATTCCTCTTAATTTTGTTGAATTAAGTGTGTTTCTTTTGAAGTATTTGGTCAAGTTGCGAACAGGCATAAGTGGGAATGAAAGAATGGAGGTTGAGTTACAAAAGGATGATTTGGGGAAATGATAGTCGACCATTTAGTCGAGAGTAATGGTTGATGCAAACCAGAGGAAGGCTGCAGCTTGACCGTATGGTCAATGGGCCTCGGTCGATGAGATCTAGTAGATTTGAGATACCCGACCATTTGGTCGATGAAAATGGCTGATGGGAAGCAACTAGACTAGAACACTCTACCAAATGGTCGAGGGAGAGGTCAACGTAATGGAGCGGAAAGCTAATATCTCGACCAAATGGTCAAGAAGCATGACCCGATGCCATAACCAACAACACAAAAACAAACATAGATCGACCAAATGGTTGATTGACTTGGGTCGATGGTGAGACAAGTTAAGGTACCAAATACACTAACTTTTGTACATCTTTTTAATTTTCTTTTGTATTTTTGCTTTTGTTGTTGAGGTCTCTCTTTCTTGTATTTACTTTCTCACCGAGACGGTGAGAAGTAAGTCAGGGGGAGAGGACTTAGTTGCTAATGTTCATTTTAGTTGTTTTATTTTCTATTTTCTTGAGTCTTACATGTACATATTTGCACAAATGAAGCATATATGTGCATTTGCATTCCATCTAGGATTGAGTCATTAGAAACAAACCCGCTAGATGTCATATGTGTTGAAGCCCCTCTCCTTAGAATGATTATAATGATGTGAATGAAGAAAAGAAGTTGAAAAGTTATCCAAAAAGGATTTAAATGAAGTGAGAAATGCCTTGAGAGAAAGTGTAGAAAAATTGGATCATTTTTTGGATTAGATGTAGCTTTAGGATAGGTTTGATTGTGGGTATTTGGGTAGATGAGATTCTATCTTTGTATGCATCTATTAGACTTAACCTTTAACATTCTTCTAAAACTCATTACATTCATAGAGTGATCTTTGCATTGAACATTTGAGCCATTAACATGAAGAGATCACTTTTACCTCTTAATCACTCCTTTAGCCAAATGAGTTCAACAAATGTGCATAGTATGATTTATGGTTACCAATTGATGAATGTCACAAGGAATGGTGGATTTGAATGCATGTGTAGATTGAGTTTGAATTTGAGTTGAGTTGTGATGAGTATGTCTATGATTTTTAAGTAGACATGCTTACTTTGCATCTTAGAATTGCTAACTAGGACATTGAGCTTAACATTTGATCGTGCTTGATTTAGCTATGAGTTCCCACTCTAAACCTCTCTCTTTGGTCTTTTGTGTTTGCTTGAGGACAAGCAAAAGGCAAGTCCGGGGGAGTTCATACATGTATATATTACCTTATTATACATTGTCATTTTGCATCACATTTATCCATGTAGCTTGCATCTAGTTTCATTTTAGATCACTTTGTGACAATTCATGCATTAGTGTTTCTTAGGTCATGCATTTGCATATTCTCTTATTTTGAGTTCTTTTTAGGTGATTGGAGACACTAATTTGGAGGCTTTGAGCTCATGGAATGGAACATGCACTAGGAGGACTTGATTAGATCAAGAAGACTTGACAAAGGGGAAATTTGACCTTGGGATCAACCACATGATGGATCACTCATGGTCGATAGATCGATTGTTATACTTGGACAAGCTGGTCTTAACCATATGCTCGACAGCCGCGCCTCGAGAGAAAGAATGAGAAGGCCGCACACGGAAAAGGCTCAGGAAGCCACAACCTCAATCAGATGGTTGACCACCCATGGTCGACGCATCATTACAAGGCGAGTAACTCGAGCGACCTGAGCATCAACCAAATTGTCTATGGCTGTAGTTGACTCGAAGCATTCAAATATTGTGATCGAGCATTAATGTTTGCAGAAAGGCTAATGGTTTAACGATTCGCAATCAATTAAAAACCTATTATGCAAATCCTTGTCGGAGTAGCACTTTAGGGTCGAACCACATAGAGTCTAGAACTCGACAACAATAAGATCAAGAGGCTTTGACTTAATCTAAAGAGACAGGTGTTTGATGGTTTAGTAACTAATAACCTATAGTATCGATACAAATGAAACAGCTAAAAGAAAACATTAACTCAAGGATACAAAAGTAGAACAGAGCAAAAACAGAGTAATAAACTACTTTAGAAGGGAAAACAAATCAAGAAGACTCCAAACAAAGAACAAGAGAAAAGCTAAGTAGAGTACGAAGGTAAACTTATTCGACTAAATAATGGATCAAGAGAATGACAATTGATTCATGGGAACTAACAATCGGCAAATGATGTAAACGATAGCATTAAGAACGATCCTAAGACATGGACAACGATAACTAGATTAACCCAATTCCATGGTGCTAACCCCTTTTTCAGCCATTGAGTCTAGCTAAACTTCTGTTTGCCAATTCAAAGATCAATAAGTAATGAACTCAAATCCACTTAGTCCACTTATCACCCTAGCATCAACTTCCGTTGGCTAGGGAAGAAGAGCCCATTTAGGTTCTTTTCAAGTAATTCTCAAGTACCTTTCAGTTATAAGAACACCTATTATCTACCATTGAGTCATGAATTCAATTCTAGCATTAAGAACAACTTAGGTGAATGAAACACAAGTTCTAAAACTTTATATCATTACTTAATCATCAATCTCCTAATCTACCAAACTCTCAATCCATTTAAACGACTACTCAAGCATATTTATAAACATAGAAAGATTTATTGCAAGAAAGCAAGACATGGTGATAAGATACAAGAAGTAAACACAAAAGTACACAAATCGTATTATACGAAGGAAAAGAGAAATCAAAATAGATTAAACAATTGAACAATTACAGAAACGACTTAGCTAACTTAATTAATACACTAAACAAACATAGAAACAAACAAAAAGTAACACATCAAAAGCAAAAATAAAGTTTGTGAAGAACACGAAGAACACTAATGGAGATTTCTTAAAATAAACTTGGAATATAAACTTGTTAACAACTAAGGAAGGTTTTACAAGGATTAAAACAACAAAACAAACATAAAACGTGCAGGATAAAATCAGAACTAAGAAACAACTTAAGACAAAGCTTGAAGAAGAACAATAGTAAATTCTAAGATAAAATGATTGTGTTTGTATCTGGTGGCCCTCTCTCCTCCTTGTAGGGGGTTCCACTTGCTATTTCCAACCTCTACACATCTTTTCTTGACTTTGGTGGTCAGATCAGAGCAAAAATATAGAAAGAATCTATTAAAAATAGAAACTTTCATTTAAATCAAAAGATGAAGTTGATATGTTTCTGTCCGCCAAGAAGCGACCGATCGGTCTCTTGATCGACCAATCGGTCGGTGTTGAGATCGATCGGTCTCGTAGTGGTATGATCTCTCGACCAATTGTCCGTAAATTTTCTCAAACAATGGATCGATCGATCTCGAATGCGATCGATCGATCATTGATGGGATCGATTGGTCTCGTAGTGGACCGATCGGTCAACTTATTGTCCGGCTTTTCTCATTTTTGTCGATCGATTGGTCGATGTATGGACCGATCGATCGCACGCCTCATCAACACTTCTCTTCTTTATTACTTCATTTTTATTCAACTCAAGTTGCAACTCCTTTCCACAATGATCTTACCATCCTCAATGCATCCAATCAAGGAGTATTGTCCCATTTCACCTAAAATTACTCAAATAATCTAACAAAATGTTCAAAAATCAAACTTAGGACTCTAAAACACAAAATATATGAAATAACGATAAAAACCTAAAAACTACCTACAAATGACACAAATAATGTAAAACAAAGACTCAAACTAGACTTAAAATCTACTAAATATCCTACTTATCAAGCATCAACCAAATGGTTGATCTGTAAGAATCCGATCTGATCTATGCATACAACCGGAATACTCGATCCACCTTGACCAAATGGTCGACCCACGATGCTATACACCAACGATTCAAAGCTTGATCCCACCTCTACTATCCATCCAACACAATCCATTTGACACCTGCAATCCGAGACTCCTCAACCCACCTCAACTAGATGTCCAACCTACTTATCCGATGACTTTGACTTGGATCGAACCAACCTCAACCAAATGGTCAGCAAAACTGTCTGACCACGGACTACACGAACAACAACTTGACATTTGGCACATTTGTATGATTTGATCCGGTTTGTCTCGGGTCAATCTGGTCCATTTTTATATGGTTTTATCCCTAATCTTAGGGTATAAATTCCATACTTTATAACCTTATGTTTATGCACATTTTAATTTATGGATCTAGGTTTTAATATTCTCTAGGTTTATAAAGTTTTTCTTAATAACACTTTGAGTGACTTGAGAGATTAAGGATTTGGAGCTTTGAATATTATTTTCTTTTGAATATTATTGATGATTTATCTATCCCTTAATCTTTATTAATCTCATTATGTTTATGTTTATCTCTTTGATTCCTTTTGTTTTAGATTTTGCTATGTGTGAGTAGTCTCATAAAATGGTTTTAGGATTTGGCTAGATATAGAGTTGGGTTATGGTACATTGATGCTTAGGTTGTTAGATTCCCTCTATTATGGTGTTCTTAATGCAAGATTCAGCTTGATCACTTGAAAATATATGCTAGGAAATTCATTGCGTGAGAGGTGTTCGGCTTTGTTTGAGTTTTATTTGAGTTTGTTTTTGTTTCTTTTCTTTGTTACAATCATCCAATCTAGCTTAGTTTTGAATCCTCACAATCCCATTTTTGCTAGTTCTAGGTTCTCGTGTGTTTGATCCTCAAATGCTCTCAATGATAGTTGTTAAGCATTTGTTGAATATTAATTGATTGTTTGTGCTTTAAAAATGCTTGCATCAGGAATAAAAGAAAATTAATCAGAACCATAATCTTTAGTAAAACACCAAATCCACTAGAAATCAATCTATTTAAGTCTCTTCTCTTTAGAATAAGAATGAAGAATTGAAGTTTTTAGTTGATCCAAAAATATTGACATGAAGTAATTAATGCCTTGTGAAAAAGGGTAGAGATTAGGATGATTGTTGGTATTAGATATACCTTTGGATATAATTCGATTATGTGCATTCGGTAGATGAGATTCTATTCTTATATGCATCTATTGGCATGTACCTTTAGCATTATTCTAAAGCTCATTCTATTCATTGAGAGATCCTTTAGTTGAACATCCTGAAGCTGTATATGAGAAGAGATCACTTTTATCTCTCGAACCTTACCCTTGGCTAAACTAGTTCATTGAATATGAATAACTTGATTCATGGTTCTGGTTAAACAATGTAAAAAGGAATGGTTTATTTTAATGCATGTGTAGGTTGAGGTAGGATTTGATTTGAGTTGTGATGAGTATAGCTAAGAATTTTTAGTGAGACTTACTCACTTTGCAGCTAGGTCCGATCGTTACATTAGTTTTCTTAGGTTCTTGAGTTCTCATCTTCAACCTTTTCTTTCAGTTTTGTGGATTGTTTGCTTAAGGACAAGCAAAAAGAAGTCTGAGGGAGTTGATAAGTGTAGTTTTTGGTGATTTTAAGCTTAGTTTTCGGTCACATTGTACATCATTTACATCATTTATAAGTAGTTTATTAGCTTTTCAATCGATATATCACATATTTTGTGTTTTAGAGTCCTAGGTAGAATAAAGTACATATTTTTAGCATATTTAAGTCATTTTAGGTGAAATGGGACAATACTTCAAGATTGGATGCATTGAGGATGATAAGATCATGTTGGAATGAAGTTGAAGTTTGAGTTGGATCGAAATGAAGCTTAAAAGAGGAGAAGTGTTGATGAAGTAGTGAGGCTGATTGGTCTACATCACGACTGATTGGTCTGACATAAAGAGAAAGGAGCATTTGTTAAATAGACTGACCGATCTATTAAGAGACCGACCAACTGAGGAACGACTGATCGGTCTATACCATGACCGATCGATCCAATAATTGCCAAAGGAGAGCACTTACTAAATAGGTCGACTGTTCTTGAAAGGACCAACCAATCAAGGGGTGATCGATTAGTCTCCACTTAGACCAATCTGTCCACCAATTCATAAGAAAAAAGCGTTCATTAAATATATCGACTGTTCCTGAAGAGATCAACCGATCCAGCGTAGATCGATCAGTCTCAACTTAGACAGATTGGTCCACCAATTCACAAGAAAAGAGAGTGCCTTAAATATACCGACCAATCATGTACATGACTGACCGATCAAGCATGGACCAATCGGTCTAGATCTCGACCGATCGGTCCTTTTCTATGACCAAAATCACATCAACTTCAACCTTTGACTTACACTTAAGTTTCTATTTTTAATAGATTCTTTCTATTCTGAGTGCTTTTCTTTGACCAAAAAAGCACAGACAAGGAAGTGAGGATGATGAAAATAGCAAGTGGTCTCACACAATTAGAGGAGAGAGGGCCTAGAGGAAGTTACACAATTTTCTCTTTCATAGTTTACTATTGATGATCTTCTTAGTTTCCTCTCTACTTCGCTCTTAAGTTCTGATATTGTACTACACATTTTTATGTTGATTTTTATATATTTAAACTTTGTAAAACCTTCCTTAGTTTATATCAAGTACTTATTTGAAGTTTGTTTTAAGATCTCTTAATTGTTGTTCTTCGTGTTCTTGAGAATTTTTATTTTCATTTTTCATAAGTTTCTTTCTATATGTTTCTAAGTTAGTTAATAATCATAATCAAGTTTGTTAATGCGTTTTTATAGTTGTTCAAGTGGTTACTCTGTTTTTGATTCCTCTAAATTTCTTCTTTACCTTCATTTATATGATTGAGTATCTTTGTGTTTGTTTCTTGTATCTTACCATTATGTTTTGTTCACTTGTCATGAATCTTTCTGTATTAATAAACATGTTTGAGTAGTCATATAAATGGATCGAGAGTTTGGTAGATTAGGGGATTGATAATTGAGTAGTGATGTAAAGCTTTAGAACTTATGTCTCCTTCACCTATGTTTTTCTTAATGCTAGATTTGTTTTGATAACTTAATTCTTGATCATAGGTGTTCTTATAACTGAGAGGTACTTAAAGATCACTTGAAAACACCTATATGGCTCTTCTTCCATATATAATGAGAGTTGAAGTTAGGGTGATCAGTGGACTAAGTGGGTTTAATCGTTAATGCTTATTGATTGTTCGGTTTGCAAATGAGAGTTTAGCTAAGTTGAATAATCTGTGAAGGGGTTAGCACCACGAGAGTGGGTTAACCTTGAATTTGTTATCCATGTCCTACGATGGTTCTTAATGCTATTGCTTGCATCATTGCTAGATCGTTAGTTCTCAAGAATCGATTACCATTATCTTGATCCAATGTCTTGCCCATTAGGTCTACCATTTTATCTTGTTATTACTTACTTATGTTTGAAGTCTACTAGAATTGTTTTATCTTCTATGCTTACTCATTGCTCTATTTTGTCCTGTTTCGTTTAGTATTTCATTTACTTGTTTTCTTTAATTTACTTTGACGCTTATGATACTCTAAGTTGTTAGTAACAAACCAAAAACATCTATCACTTTAGATTGAATCAAAGCCTCATAATCTTATTGTTGCCAAGTTCTAGACTTTCTGTGTGACTGTTCCTAAAGTGCTACTTTGATAGGTTTAATTGATTGTGATCATGAAAAACTTTATGTATCAATTTGGCACTATTGCCAAGGAGTCTAAGCAATTTTGCCTTTAAGATTTGATCTAGATTTGAGACTAGAGCTTCTATTCAGTTACTCAAAGTTTTTTTTGTTTTCTCTATCGTTTCTCCTCAAGATGTATGCAATGAAGGAGTCAACAAGGAGAAGTTCTTGATTGCATTTTAGAGTTAGGTTGAATTAAAAGCACAAACACTAGAGCAGTTAGAGAAAGAAACGCTAAAGAGCATGAGGATTACGTACTACGCTTGGGCAAAATAAATATGATGGAGTACATGGAAACGGAATTAAACCTCCAATATCAATGATTCGACCAGTGGAGAGGCTGATATGGGCTTTTGATGAGCATGATTTGAGAGCTGTAAGGACAAGAATTCCTACTCCCGTTATATCTACAAACAACTTTGAAGTCAAGTCAAGCTTGATCAAAATGGCATAGAATAAGAGGTAAATTGGATTATCATTTGAAGATCAATTAGATCATCTTGATCGGTTTGAAAGGTTATGCAGAATAGTTAAGATGAATGCTATTCCTGAAGGCATAATTAAAATGATCTTGTTTCCTTTCTCCTTGGGAAACAAAGTGTCAACATGGGGTTGAAATATTCCTTCGGATTTGGTGAACACTTGGGATAATGTCAAGAAAGAATTTGTTACAAAGTTCTATCGTAAGCAAAAGACTGCTAAGTGTAGAAATGATATAACTAGCTTCAAGCAAGAAACTAATGAGAGTCTATGAGAAGCATGGGAGAGTCTCAAGGAATACATAAGACGTTGTCCTTAGCATGGAGTTTTAAAAGAAGCCATCTTGATGATCTTCCATAGAGGAGTGCTTGAGCAGTATTAACGAGCATTGGACACCACAAATCATGGTAGCTTTGAAAATTTGACAGCTACCCAAGGAGAACAATTAATTGAGAACCTAGCACTGAGTGATGCTTGTTATAGGGGGGACTATGATCAAAATTCAAGAGATACACCTTTAGAGAACCTAGGGATAAAGGAGCTTAATGAAAAAATGGACATGTTAAAAAATGGACAGGTTAGGCAAAGCATTTTTTGTCAACCAAAACGCGACAAGCTATGTAGAAGAAGTTGATGGGGATCTGCAAGAGTATAGAGAGGAAGCTTGTGATGGAAATGAGAGAGTGCAGGAAGTGAACTACTTGGGGAATCAAAACAATTATCAAGGATGTTACCAAAACCGTCCATTAAACCTAACTATAGGAACAATAATCTTTCCTATATGAGCAATAATATAGAGAATCCACAAGACCAATTTTATCCACTTAAGCCACCTCAAGCAACATAGATTCAGCCAAGACCTTATGGTAATCCTCCTCATGTCAAGGCACTCAGTAGCGATTTCAAGGAGGAGTTCCAAGTCAATGTTCGATGAATTTATACTCTTCAAAAATAAAGGTTTCGCCTCAGGTGCAGCCAAGAAATCAGAACAACTATCAGTTGAACCAAGCAGGATTTTCAAATCAAGTTCCAGAAGATAATGTTGTGAAAATGATGATGAGACAGATTATCGAGGGACATACAAGAGGTCAATTAGAAATGACTCGAAAGTTGAACAAGATAGAGAGGAAAGTCGATGGAGGTTATGATGATCTTCAAGCCAACATCAGTGATATCAATGCTCACATGAAAACCATCGATAATCAGACTACTCAAGTGGCTTTTTCTACATGGTAATGGTTAGTTATGAATGTAAACATCCATGCCAAAGAAGGTAAAAGATCATGTAAGCTTCACAATACCTTTTGCCATTGGAAAATCTCCTTTTCATAAGCGTTTGTGTGATCTTGAACTGAAGCAATTTGCCATGAAGATGGCAACTATAAGAGGATTGCCAGATCTTCTTTCTCTTCCAAGAGAGGCAGTGGCTGTAGAGAGTTTCTTAAACTCCTTTTTGCAAGCTTTGAATGGAGATACCAAGGTGGAAGAAGCTTTTGTTGCTTCCAGTGTGTGGGATACACCATTTTTTGCTACTAAAGTCAGATTTGGGACAACCGGTATCGAGGAGATCTATTGTCCAAATTTCAAAGGATTATATCAACATGAGAAGATAGCATTGGACAACATCAAAGGGAATTTGCTAGCACACATTGAGAGTGGAATGCACTTTGCTGAAAATAGTCTCTGAGATCCAACATGGTCTCTAAGAATCTGTAATACCTTTCTTACCATCTCATCTCCTTTATCTCTCCATTTTGCACAGATTAGCAAAACTTCTATTGTTACACCCTTATGTCTCTTTCATTTTGTTTTTGGTCTTCGTGCCACTTGCGGAACCCCACCTCTGTTACTTTACGGGGCTAAAATTCCGATTTGCATGATAACTTTCGATTTCGATTAATAATCTCATTTCTTATGTGTTTGCTGATGT
>OVAX01001985.1:0-23381 GCA_900406405.1 Lepidium africanum | reverse complement strand
CGTTTGTATGGTTAAATGTATACATTGCATAGCAGAGTCCAGACTAAACTCATAACTAAAATTTCATCTACATTTAAAGTTAATATTGTATTATATTATAACCGGTGATTTTATATATATAGAAACATTTATTTACATAAATAGATAGTCCCACTGCTTTTAGTTTTTAAATAACTCACACTGTTTTTGGATCATCATTCACTTTCGACTATAATGTTGGTTTGATGAGAGAAGATGTTAACAAAATTAGTGAGTTAAAAATAGTAGAATTAATAAAATCTTAATCCAAATATATATATATATAGGTCCTATATATATATATTGAAATGATTAATTATATAACATAAGTATTTTGAGTGAGAATTGATGAGTTTTGTTGTTGTTGTTTTTTTTGGGGGGTCTTCGATGAGTTTTGTTATTTGGGGAATGGCCTTATTGCCAACAGAGATTTATAGTGTTTTATTTTGTTATATAAATATTTATAGAATGAAAGATCACTACAAGAAAACAAGAGGAAATCTGACGACATATTTCGTCGGTTTCTGTCAGAAAATAGACTTTTCTGACGGAAACCAACGGAAAATGTTGTCGCCGATGCTTGGTCGGAAAAAAATGTTTTGTCGGTTTTCGTCGGACATAATCGATGGAAACCGATGGAATTTGTCGTCAGATTCCGTTGGATATACACCGTCAATTTCCATCGATTATGTTTCATCGGTTTCTATCGGTTATATTTCGTCGATATCCATCGGTTATGCTCTGTCGGTTTTCGTCGGTTATATTTCGTCGGTTTCCGTCGGTTATGCTCTGCCGGTTATTTTAATATTAATTTATATAAATATATATTTTTTATATCTAAAATATTTTTTTAAAATAATTAATAATTTCAAAAATAATTTTTTTTATTTTAATAAATATGTTATGGTACAAAATAGTCATGAAAAACTAAATCTTCGGGTTTTAGGTCTCGCTATCTGATGTTACGCTCCTGCTCACTGAGATCCAACCCTTGACTAAGGTCAACATGAGCTAGTAAGTCATCGGTAGTGACCATCTTTCCGAATCTAAATCGTCGTCCCCTCGAGATAGGTGTTTCCTACAAAATAAAAAAATTATTTAACTGTTATAAATATAATTTCACATAATCAAAAACGTTTAGTTTACCTCAACGAAGATACAATTCATGTCTTCCCGAGAAAGCTCAACTGGAAAATGGAAGTCCTCACAAAATGGAAAATATATAAATTAAATATACAAAAATAAATTAGAGTATAATAGGTTGAAGTCTTTGTTTAGTGCTTTCTCTATTCATGTAATTCCTCGTACTCTAAACTATAAAGCTGATACTCTGGCGCGTTCAGTAAGAGAATCACTTATAGTTTAACCACTGTATGTTCTCACCTAGTTGCTGATCTAATATTATGAGTTGACAAAAAAAATATATACAAAAATAATTTAACAAAATATAAGAAATATATAAATTAATTCTACAAATTGAATTTACAAAATATAGAAATTAAGTGTATAAAACTAATAATAATATATGTAAATATATTTTAAAAACCTATATATTAAATTAAACAAAATTAAATTATGTAATGCTATATATATGTAATTTCATAACTTTGTTAATATATATATAAAGTATTTTCGAAATAATTATATACAATAACGATTTAACAAAAAATATGAAATATATTAATGGTATATATGTGTATTTTGCATAGCATTGTAATTATATATAAAGTATTTTAGTAATAGTTGTATATATATAATTTAATAATTTTATAATTATAGATTAAAAAAAACATGTTCTTCATCGCCGAAGAACATGAAATCAGAAGAAAAAAAATCCAATTTCTCCATACAAACATCAAAATTGTCTATGTAAACCTACAATCATCAAGATTAATTCGAAATCTAACATAGAACAGAAAGATTCAAGCATGATATCAAGGTATTTTGATGTAATCATCCGACTTTTTTTTTGTATTCATCCAAAAAAATGTAATTCCTCAACAAATTGACTAATTCATTCCGAAATCTAACATATTAGAACATAATTCAACCGAAAATGTGTGATTGTAGCAATAATTCAAGAAATTCCTTAACAAAATCTCTAATATGTATAAATGTAATAGAATTGATGAATTGGTTTAGAATCTTACATGCTTTGGGGGAGAGGGATAGATTTCGCCTTTGGGGAGAAGATTTTTGCGGTGAGATTGGTGGTGAATCACCAGAATTTGCAGAGGAAAAGTAATGCCTTCGCGGTGGAGAAGAAACTTTACAATATCCCTTAAATCAACCTCTTCACATCATTCACAACAAACTAGCTTCTCCCTCGATTTGCTGTATATATTCAAATTTCAAACCTCCATTGTTACGCTTGGAAGGTAAAGCCTCAGTTTTGTAAGGTTTTTTTTAATCATGATCAAGTCCACTTTTTTGTGTTCATTTATGGGTGAAAAGTTCCAGATTTTGCTGTTTTATGCAGTTATTTTTGTTTTTGTGTATCAATTACCATTAACGAAAAGTTCCAAATTCCAATTTCTATTCGATTGGGTTACAGACATCGATTGGGAATTTAGGGTTTCAGATTCCCCTTTGATATATATATTCATGGCTAAACGAATCTCATAGGTTTAACTTGTGTATCTTCTAAAAGGACTCGTGTGTACTAAGAATTTTATGGCCTACTGTATCTACTCAATTTAGCTAGCGAAAGTTAGGAAATGTTGATTTATGGTCTCTTCTCCTGCATATGTGGTAACACTTTAATGTTTTTGTTGACAAGGTAACATATTTGGTGAATGCTTAATAGTATTGTTGAATTGAAAATTTTCTCTTTACTCTACTAATTTGTGTGTTATTTGTTTTAGATGACTGTTATTGAACTTCCACAGAGACTTGTGTCTGAGGCCTAGGGATATTCAGGTGATCGTGTGAATGTGTACCAGAAAGTGACTACAATCAAAAAACTGATTGAAGCTCTAGAAAACCACGAAATCAATTTTTTAAAATCATCTCCACTAGGTAGTTTGCTGGGAATCTCCTCCAAGCCAGGTTGGTCTGGAAGCTTTTGTTTGTTTCTCTTCAACAAACAGTTGGTTGTGCAGAAAAAGCATGAGTTATGGCTACTGTTTGCTGGATGTCCCATTCGGTTTTCTCTCTGGAAATTTAGGATTGTTACGGGTCTTTGTTGTGGAAAGTACCTAGTGCCAGAGAAAAAGAAGAAGGTTAGGACATGAGGTGAAGATGTCCCTTACTATTGTAAGTTATTTGGCTCGTGGAAGGACATCAATGTTGACAAAGTTGTAACACTGCTAAGGAACAAAATTATCTCTGGAAGAGAAGCCAGGATTCAGGCCGCATGTTTGGTCTTGGTTGATGGGATTCTGCTTCCTACTACTCAGTATCCAAAAATCTCAAAGAAACATGCATACAAGCCTAATAACCTCGGTTCAAGGGTTTAATTATGCTTTGCAGTGGGTTATCTTACAAGCATTTCCAGCTATTCTTGAAGGCCCACCAAGTTCTATGAAATCTGATTCTGAGGCAGAAGCTTCTATGAACACTCCAGTAAAGAGGGAGTGCAGATAAAAGTGTCTTACACAAAACAGTTGAATGCACGATGCAAGGTTACTTTGCGAGTCTTATATTTTTAAATTTTTATCCACTTAGTTAAATATTTATCAACTGAGTTAACCCATCAACTATCGTGTTGAATTTCCACAAGGTTGAAGTTGATTCTATTTTATGCCCTAAGCTATCCATGGAAGAAGAGTCTGAAGATTTGACGTGGGAAGATGAACTGTCGGACCAGAGAGTTGATAACATGGTCTATGAAGGTTCAAAGTTTGAAAACTCTATTTTCACTGGTCGTTTTGTTTTGCCAGCGGCTAAACCTACAAAGGTAACCAAGGGAGTAGCGAAGGGCAAGGGGAGAAAGAAAATCCAGCTCCCCCTTTCTTTCAAACACCATGCATCATCTAGTCGGTCCACAAGACCACCATTATCTAAGTTCCCTGCACTAGCTAACAATATACAATAACTAGGAAGGGAGTTGTTGTCTGATAAGAGGAACAAAACTATGAAGAAGGATATTATTGAAGGTATATTGCTTGGTTCTCCGAAAATGTACGTCCCTATAATTCTCAGTTGTTGTGGCGGCCTAATCTGGAGCCAAAAAGGGGATAGCCAGGGCCTTGAACGAGGCTCATACCTTGGTAGCAAAGAAATGCTGGAATACCATGGAGATGGCTAAGGAGATTTACGACAGAAAGGTTGAAGAGTTTGAGTATGCTAAGGTTCTGGCATATGCTGAGGCTCGCGTTGAGACTCCATCCAGCTTCGCAGTGGCAAGATTAGTGAAGGGGAAATTGATGCGATAAAGCAATAGGGCATGGCTGCTCATGCTTCTTTCATATCGATTAAAGTTCTTATACTTGATAGTTTTGATTTAGGTGTGGAGGCTGCCTCCGGAAGTCATGTGATCCATGATTTTTCAGATCATGGGTATGGCGAGAGGTCTGGTCTGCCACCCCTTGTCGTCACATAGGCTAGAAGCATGTATTTCTTTCTTTTGTTTTTGGATTGGCTGTTTTAGTGCCCTGGAGGCACTTTGTTCGCCTATTTTATTGTTTTGTTTGAATGTTTTTATTGTTTTTTATTTTAAATTGATCACGATCATTACGCTGTTAAGAATTTGGCCTCTATCTTCAATTCATCAAATAGGAAAGAGTTTTGGGTAATTGAGGATCTTCCTGATACGGGTCATGATTGAAAGCATCGCTACTTTTTCTTCAAAGTTACTTTTTAGAATGCAGCCTTTTTCTTAAATTGTTTATACTATTTTTCTAGTGGTTTTTATATCGCTTTTTTTGTGGTAGTTTGTTTTGATTTTCTATCCATCGAAAACCCCAAGAGATTTGTTAGGGTGTTTAGTAGAGGCATTTCTCATGGGATTCTTTTACCCCATACGATATGAAAAAGTGTTTGGTCACGAATTGGGATCATCATCTTGATACTTGTGGTTCTGTCTCTTCTGCTTCTCTTTCTCCTACTGTCAAAAATTCAGTTACTCCGACCTTTGTTGCTCCTATTTATTCTGGAGTTGGTGGCTTTTTTGCTGCCCGCACTTCTATTACCGAAAATGCGGTCACTCCCGACTTTGTCACTCCCACTTCTTCCCAGGTGGGTTCAGGTTTGTGTTCTGTTTTATGTCGACGTTCATTTATTAGGATATTTTGAGTTTTGGTCTTATGTCTGAGTCATGGCAGGTTCTTCTTCCAAGGATGTTGGTGTTATCCCGTTGCGTCATCAGAGACTTTGTACCAAGCGTCTTTCGGGTATGGGGAGTTTTCCTTGCATGAGGGAAGATGTGTCTTCTCTTTATAGATCTCCTCAGGGGAATTCACTCCACTTTCCGGAGGTTGAAAGTTGGTTCTCAGATTTTGCTCCTCTGGGAAAGCTTTCTCGTATTGATACCAACCCTAGTAAGGCGGTTTTTTTGGGTGGGACTTATGGTTCCTTCGGTCTATCTCTGGATTGGTATAAGTTTCCTGTAGATGGAAGTGGGATGTTGCTCTCCCTCATACGGAACACATTTAGTTGCAGAAGGTTTAAATGGAGATGTCTTGGGATTGTATCTTGGTATGCGGGCTTTTATCTATTTTGGTTGTTTCTCTCTTCCCTCTTGTTTCCAGGCGCCATTCTCTATTTTGGTTGTTTCTCTCTTCACCTCAAGGCTGCTCTAGTGGAACTTGCGCTGGCTAAAGAGTCTTTGCACGGAAAGGCCTCAAAGGCCGCTTCTTTGGAGTAGTCTCTTCAGTACATAGTAATTCGTGTCTACGGGATCTCCATACTCCAATTTCATGATGGGAGGGGTAATTGATATATTAAGGACTAAATGTGTAATTAGGAAATACTTATGTATAGTTTCTGTTATTACTTTGTATATTTATAGGTTAATACATGTATATATGGAATTGCCTCCTAAATACCTATAACTTCTCCTTCACCTATATGGAAGGGCCACAAAATTTTTGTCATTAAAAATCAACTTCTCCTTCACTGTTTCTTCATTTTCTGCCTGAGGAGAAAGATAGAGAGAGGGAGGGAGAGTGGAGGAAAAAGAAGAAGAAGATATAGGAAGAGGAGAAGAAGGATGAGGAAGAGAAGAACAAGGAGGTTAATTTAAAGGTAAGCTTTTCTCCTTGGGTATTGATGATGTCATTAGTGATCAGTGATGTCATCAGTGGTGGTGGTGGTTTTGAGCGTTGGCTATGGTGGTGAGCTCCGGAGGTGGTGGCGTTGAGACGTGTCAGTGGTCAGTCACGTTTTGTTGCAGAAGTAAAGTGTTGTGTTGGTGTAGTGAATAATTGGAATTGATTTTAGATTAGTAAAGTAATTAATATTACTTTGAGAAAACGGTCAAATAATGATCGAACTTTCATCTTTTTACCAAAATAATACTGAATTATTTCTCTCTCCAATAAAACACCTAAATTTCGGTTGACTTTACCATTTTGTGATCGGCATTAGTCAAATATAATAGGTATTTAATGAGTCGTTATGTTTGACCAACGCCGATTACAAAATAGCAAAGTCAATGGAAAGTTTGTATTTTATTGGTTAGAGAAATAGTTTGGTATTAATCCGGCAAAAAGGTAAAAGTTTGATATTAAACTTTTATTAAAAGTTTGGTATTAAATTTTTATCAGTTTAATTTTGAATATAAAATAGTAAAGACTTGTACATTTTTTTATTAGTTTACATTTAGAGGTTTTTGTTGTGCAAACTGTCTGTTTTTTGCTGAATAATTTGATATACAAAAGTTGATTTATAGCTTAAATATCTCTCAAAATGTAAAATAATAATAATAATAATAATATGTGGAATAATACAACTCTCAAGAATCAAATTCAAGAAAACAGGTACAATTTTTAACTTTTAGGAAAAAGAAAGAAATCTTTTCATTTTTTATGAAAAATGAAGAAACCTTTCATTTTTTATGGAAAATGAAGAAACCTTTCTGTTTTTACTAAGAAAATGTAAAACAGTTTTATATTATTTGTATTTTTATTTGAGATAGACAATAATTGTTTTAAAAATCAATATGTTAGATTTTTTTTGTTCTATCTAGTAGTTAGAAACCATACATTAGAACCATATTCATACTTTTAGTTAAGTTAGAGATACTCTGACGGTTACCGTTAATTTTTTTTAATAGTCTTAGTTCATAGTATTGTTTTCGTGAAATATAAAGAGTAATAGTACTGACGCGAAAAATGACTCATTTCTACAAATTGAAACTTTGAATATGGATATAATTTAAATTTTATGAATGAGATTTTTGACTATAGAAAACGGTCCAATAATGACCAAACTTTCACCTTTTTACCTGATTAATAGTATTACTTTATTTATTTTTTTAGGTTACGATCCAAAAAGGTAGTATCGTTCAGTGGAGTTTTGAAGTTGTTGAAATTGTTTTCGCTTGTGGCTAAGGTGAGTGCAGTACCATGGTTGGACTTAATTACAGTATTTTTGGTCTAATGTTGCGTTGTTGATTTAATTATTAGTTAAATCGGGAGTTAAATCAAACAATAATGTTCTGTTATTGATTTAATTATTATTTAAATCGGGAGTTAAATCAGATCAGATTGATGTATTGTTGATTTAATTATTTTGAATTAATATAATTTGATCTGTTGGATCGATCGATCTATGGAAGATCGATCAATTGCTGTTGAAAACTTTTTATCTTCTTTTGCTCATTATTGAATATGTGGCATATTTTTTTATGCCGATAATTTTTGTGTTACTATCCATATTGACCTAGTAGACAGGTTGATCACCTCTTCAATATTTATTAAATACTAGCAACGCCTATTCGTAATGGCATAGGAAAAGAAAAGGAAAAAGAGTTTTAGAAGGTGTTCGTGGAACTACGGCTGCAGGGTGGGATGACATACCGGGAGTTGTCTATATTAGCTGTTGCTGTTAAAACTATTAAGTTGTGTTATTTAATTTTATGAATTTATAGGTATATGATAAATCATTATTTGCAGTTGTTGGCAGTAATAAAAGTTTGATTATTTTAATCTATTTCACACAAGAGTTTTTGCGCGGAAATGTTTTTAAAAAACATTGGGTCAGCGTGTTTCAGTTTGGTATCAGACCGGAGTTGTTTTTAGTACTGTTAGACTTCCTGAAATGATTGTCTGTTGTGAATCGAATGTCGTTCGATTGTTGTTACTTGTATCGCATTTCTTTTTGTTGCGGGGTTATGGATATATCATCATTTCTGGCTGGTAATGGTTCCACGGTAAGACTCGCTGTTATTTTTCTTCGAAGATGGTTATTTCAGACAGTGTTTGTTGGCCCTTTAAAAGTAGTCGGGGTAGTCGTAGTGGTTGAGCTGGTCGTGGAGGCCGAGTGGGCCGAGATGGTAGACCTAGTAGGGCAAATAATGTTCTTGAAGGGAGTGTGGTGCAGAGTGTTACATTAGAGAAACTTATCGGGGTTTATCAGGTAGATTTTTGTAGCTGACAATGTTGTGCCGACACATGTAGTAGCCCTGCAGGGGGCATATCAGAACTCAATGGGGGCTGTACTTGGGATATTTACCCAACTTTTAGAGCGGTTACCGGTAGTGGTACTATCTCATGCTCTAGTGGCGCCACAAGGAACTAATGTCTTACTAGGAGAAGTTGATCTGGAGGTTCCGGATGCTGTGGGTGAGCTGGGTGTTCCATCCTATCTTGGGGTGATGGAACAAATGCAAAGGTTTGGCACCAAGTATTTTGCTAGTGGTGCCCAACCAGCTGTGGCAGATGAGTGGAGGTTTAGGCTTGAGAGGAACTTCTATTCTATTAGATGCCCTAAGAGTACTAGGTTGATTTGACGGTTCATTATCTTGATTGTGACGCCCATACCTGGTGGGAGAGCATGTTGGCACGAAGAGAAGTTGCAAATTTGATTTGTGGAGAGTTCTGTGAGGAGTTTGACCTCAAATACTTTCTGCATGAGGCATTGGATAAATTGGAGTGCGAATTCTTGGACTTGTCACAGGGGAGTAGGTCTGTGCGGGAGTATGAGATTGAGTTCAATCGGCTTAAGTGGTACGCTGGCAGTGGTCTCAATGATGAGAAGACCCAAATACATAGATTTTTGCGAGGTATATGGTTGGAGCTGAGGAACCACTGTATTATCCGCAGTTATTCCTCAATAGTTAAGCTGGTTAAGGCATCTAGAACAGACAAGTCTGAGTATGAGCTTTCCAGTAATGGGATCATACTGCTGAATGACAGGGTGTGTGTACCAAAAGATAACATCCTAAGGTAGAAAATCCTTCGGGAAACTTACTAGAGTAGATTTTCGATTCATCTAGGATATACCAAGATGTACCGTGATCTCAAACGGTGTTATCAGTGGGTAGGGATGAAGAAGGATGTTGCCATCTGGGTTGCAGGTTATGATACTTGCCAGTTGTTATAAGTAGAGCATCAGGTTCCAAGTAGATTGTTGAGGAGTTTACCCATTCCATAGTGGAAATGGGATATGATCACCATGAATTCTGTGGGTTGTCTACTGGTTTTGCGGAACAAGGATGCTATTTGGGTTATCATTGATAGGTTAACCAAGTTGGTTCATTTTCATGCCATCAGAAAGACCGACGAAGCTAAGGTTTTGGCTAGGAGATATTCAGTGAGATTGTTAACCTGCATGGTGTACCAGTAAGCATAGTGTTGGATCATGACACTAAGTTTTCATAGCTGTTTTGAAGAGTTTTTCAGAAGCAAGTGGGCACTAAAGTACACATGAGTACAACTTATCATCCACAAACAGATGGGCAGTGTGACCGCACTATTCAGACATAGGAGGATTTGTTGTGGATGTGCGTATTTGATTAGGGTGGCCATTGGTTTGATCACTTGAGTCAAGTGGAGTTTGCATACAACAATAGCTTTCATGCTAGTATAGGGATTATACCATTTGAGACTCTCTATGGTAGACCATGCAGAACACCCTTGTGCTAGACTCAAGTGGGGGGGAGGGAGAACAAATTTTGCTGGGAGCTAATTTTGTGCAAAAATAGAGAAGATCCGTGTAGTTAAGCTGAATATAAAAGAAGCACAAAACATGCAAAAAGCTACGCTGATAAGCATAGCAAAGAGTTGGAGTTTGCCATTGGAGATATGGTGTATCTGCAGATGGCCATGCTAAGAGGTCTGAACAAGTCTATTTTTCGAGACTAAGCTAAGTCCTTGGTATATGGGTTCTGTTAGAGTTTTGGAGTGGGTTGGTTTGGTTACATATAGGCTAGCTACCGAATATGTTGATGACATTTCATAAAGTTTTCAGTGTGTCACAATGCCGAAGAAGTGTTTGCATAGGGATGATCAGGTGACAGCTGAGATTCTATCTGATATTCTTCCAAGTATGGTTGTAGTATTGAGACATATAGAGGTGCTGGATCATAGGGTCATAATGATCTGGAGGAAGGAAGTTTCCAAGATGAAAGTCTTATGGGACTCCAATGGGGCTGAACAGGAAACTTGGGAACCTTAAGCTATGATGTAGCGGAAGTTTTCCAAGTGGTTTGGACATTGACAACTTAGTTGAAGTTCAATTTGTTGTTGAGTAGTTATGTATAATATTGCCTATGATGGTTGTGTAAGCTGTTGTACTGGTGTCCTTGTCGATGAATATTTTCTGTATTATACAATAATAAAGTAGAGTTCTTATTGAATATGTTGTCATGCTGTTATTGTTTATACTTGGGACGATTGTATAGATCATGCTGTATTGATCCTAATACTTAGTTTGGCTTATTAGGACCTTGTCCTAATGCTATTTGATGGAGTTCTATGTTGTGGAATCTCATTGTAGTGTGGTGTTTACCGCTCTGGTATTAGTGTGATTCCTGATGTTGTTTTGGTAAGCCACTCAAGATCTTACGGTTTTGTTAGACTTAGCTATTCGAGTAATGATGGACTTTGAGTTGCTTTGTGATAAAGAAGAAGTTTTCGCAAACAAATTACCAATTAAACCTCTCGTGCTTATCTTGTCGATGTAGCACTTAAGGATCGATCCCACAAAGAATCTATAATCAACGCAACAGGATTGCAAGTATTCGACTCAATCTATAGCAATATACGGTTATGTGGTGGTGGTGATCTAACTAATAAGACAAAAATATAAAACAAACTGACTAACAAAAACAGAGCAAAGAATTGAGTGATCAAAATAATTCTAGCATTAAGCACAGCTTAGGCGAAGGAAAAATAAGCTCTAAAACTTTACATCATTACTTAATCATTAATCTCCTAATATACCAACCTCTCAATCCATTTATATGACTACTCACACATATTTATAAACATAGAAAGATTCATTACACAAGAGCAAAACATAGTGATAATATACAAAAAGTAAACACAAAAGTATACAATCATATAATACGAAGAAAAAGAGAAATAAAAAATAGATTAAACACTTGAAAAACTATGAAAATGTCTTAGCTAATCTTGATTATTCCTCCAAACAAACATAGAAACATACAAAAGAAACTAATCAAAAACAAAAATAAAAGTTCACGAAGAACACGAAAAACACTAATGGAGATTTCTTAAAATAAACTTGGAATAGGTACTTGTTAACAACTAAGGAATGTTTTAAATGGATTAAAACAGCAAAACAAACATAAAACGTGCTATACAAGATCAGAACTTATGTACAAACTAGAAAAAAACTAGAAGATGATCAATAGTGAATTCTAAGAGAAAATGATTGTGTGTTGATCTTGTGGTCCTCTCTCCTCCTTTTAGGGGTCTCCACTTGCAATTCTCAACCTCTCTACTTCTTGTGTTAACCTTGGTAGTCAGATGGGAGCAATCAAAGTAGAAAATCTATTAAAAATAGAAACCTTCATGTAAGTTAAAAGGTGAAGTTGATATGATTTGGGTCGGAGATAAGGGACTGTGATCGGTCTATGAAGGTGAAGTTGATATGATCGGTCTCTGTATTGTGATACAGAGCATTTCATTAAGCGCCCCTTAACTGGATCGATCGTTCTATGCAGGACTGATCGGTCTATGAAGGACCAATCAGTCTATTATCTTTAGTAGAATAGTCATAACTTCCTAATCACTTGTCCAAATGACTTCAAACCAGCTTCAAATGAAAGATAACTTTTGTGGCTATCTTGTGGAAAACTTCTGGAACATCGTTTTATCCGAGTTTGAAGAGTATATGGTTTATAGATGAAGATAGTTTTTTCTCTTGGGCTTTTTCTCATTCAAGTACAAGATCTAGACCTCATTCCAACATGTTCATTCTTCTCTAAGCATCAAATCTCCAAGGATGGCTTCATTTCACCTAAAATGACACAAATATGCAATAATATACATACAACTTTCTACTCTTAAGACTCTAAAATGCAAAGTATGCAAAATATTATATAAAAGATTAGTGTATGCATGTTATGTGATATAAAATGATACAAAATCTAATGAAATATAGCCTTAAAAAAACTGATAATAATGACACTTATTAACTCTCCCAGACTTGCCTTTTGTTTGTCCTCAAGCAAACAATCGAGAAAACCGAAAGAAGAGGTTGAAGATGGAAACTCAATAATCTAAGCGAGCTGATATAATGATCGGACCAAGCTGCAAAGTGAGTAAGTCTTACTTAAAAACCTTAGCCATACTCGTCAAAAATTAATTCAAATTCAACCTCAACCTAGACAAGCATTCAAATCAGTCATTTATTCTGACATTTATTAATTAAGAACCATGGATCATGTTATGCAAATTCAATATATTCATTTGGATAATGGTAGGCTTTAGAGACCAGATATGGTCTCCTTTATCATGAGGCTCAAGTATAGACACAAGGATCTCTCAAGAAACAAAATGTGCTTTAGTAGAATGCTAAAGGTAAAAGCCAATTGATGCATACAAGAACAGAATCTCATCTACCCAAGTATACCCAATCGATTTCACCTTTCATATTTCTATCCCAAAAACTTGATCCTAAAGTTACCCTTTCTCACAAGGCTCATCTTTCTTTTTTTGTTTTCTTGGATCAACATTTTTCACATTCTTTGCTCAATCTTATTCTAAGGAGAGGGGTCTAACACATTTATCAAGTCCAGCAGGTTTTGCTTCTAGTTTAGCTTGTGAACTTATTCATACTATATTTCTCTTCATTACTGAAGTCCACTTAATCCTTAATAATTTCCCAAAACCTTTTACTAGACATGTTTACTCTTTTCCTTTGTACCCATTCTCTCCTAAGAATTCCTTTGCCCAAATCTTTCTTTTTCAAATTTTTCCCATTTATTCTTTTCAGCACAAATCTAATGATCTCATACCCAATAATTTGGTTTCCCACCTAATTCTATCTAGCTCAAAAAGCGTGAGTTAGAACTACATTAGACACCATCCTTATCGGCTCAAACCTAACACTTTCTACCAAGCTCATTCCAAAAGAAGGCCTCACACACACAAAAAATAACAATGGCTAGAAAGAAGGTTAGGTTAAGGTAGGGAATTATTCCAATTGTGGGGAACAACTACTTGGATCAACAAGTGTGGCACAAAGGTAAAAGGAGACCCAAGTATGTATATGTGTCCATGAATCCAGATTCAATGCATAACATGATAATTAAAAGTCCAAATTAGGTTCCACTTAGGTAAGAACTAACATCAAATCAAAGCATGCTTCAGCTAAAGCATGAATGGCAAAACCAAGAATTCAAAGCATGGATCGGTCTTATGTTTCGTACAAACTCGGATGCAACTACTTAAGTGAATCAACAAGCTTGTAGGTTTGATAACATCATTGTTCCCTATGCTAATGCTATGCAATCCTAAATGTTCTTAGACAAATCTATAATGTAAATGCTATTTATATATATTTTTTGTTTTATAGATTTTTTATGCAACTAAATGCAATGCAAATTTCTAGAAATGAAAACAAAACAAATCAAAAAAACGTTAAATATCTTTCCTCTCCCCCGGACTTACATCTCACCATCTCGGTGAGAAAGTTAACTCAAGAAAGAAGAACCACAAACGAAAGCAAAAGAAAGAAAAGAAAAATCTAAAAGTATATACAAAAGTGGTTATTTGGTACCAATTTTTATGGAGATCGATCAGTTGGGTCTTGGATCGATAGGTCGATCTCTGGATCAATCGGTTGATGTGGACCGATTGGTCTATTTATGTTCCACAAATTTGTGCTTTGCTTTGGATCGGTCTATCAAGTGTTGGATCGATCGGTCGATGTGGACTGATCGGTCTATTTATGTTCTGCACATTTCTTATTCGTGTGACCAATCAGTCGAATGGTAAGACCGATCAGTCGATGCTTCTGAATTTTTTTCTCTTCTTTTTTTTTTTGCTTTTCTTCTTTTCTTCCCATTGCTTCCACATTGATTTCGAAAATCTAAGTTCTCTCCTGCATGAAAGTTTATACACAAAAGCATTAAAACACACCAAAGTATTTGTAAATACATAATAATTTATATAATGATAACATGAGAGTGTCTCTCAAGTGCGCTTGTTTTACGTCATTTAGCTTGATGGGATACACTGCTTTTTATGTGGTAATGGAATCGGAAAGTGGAATCTTCTCTGCAAACGCATCCCAAGTATCGATTTTCCTTTGACTTTTCAAGAAAGGAGTGTGGCATGAGCTTGGATCTCCTGGATCATACTCATCATAGAACCAACCCCCAAATTCTTTCATCTTAAACTCCTCAAAGACTGGCAACTTCCAATGATCATAAATACCCAATTTGATGGTGAGGATTATACCATGCTGCTTTCTAAATGGATTTGCCTTTGTAGATTCTTCTTCATCAACTTCCTTGTAGGACAATTCCATGAGATTGTCTTGCTTCTCTATAGGTTTTTCAACCTTTGTTTCTTGCTTGAATATTGGTTGGCAATGCATGCTCCTTAGGTGAAAGTTCATGATCAACAAGTGATTTCTCCATTGTATCTTCCATGAGTTTTTCACCCCCAACATCTTCACAAGGATCTTCATTTGTTATCACAAAATTCTCATAAACCATGTAACCAAGAAGACGTTCAAGTTCTCTTATAGTCTCTTTATCTTCGAGAAGAAATGTACCCTCCTTTGGTAAATACTTAAGCTCGTCCTTTGGTGCATTGAACTCACTCAAAGGGACTTCCTTGGGTTCTTCACTAATGTTAAAACTTGTCTCCAAATCCTTCAGTTGAGCTTTGTCACTCTCTTTATCCCAATATTTTAAAATCTTCTCTACTTCAGCCCAACTCAATTGCTTATGCTCCTTCTTCTCAATGTCACAAGGTAAAGTGAAACTACTTTGATCTTCTATGCTTGTAGGCGTGGGTGGAGTGATTATGGATTCATCTTCATGATAATCAGTCAACATAACATCATCCATACTCTTCTCTGGAATGTTCATATCCCTTGAATCGCTTTCCAAAGCAACCTTACAGGCATCAATCTGGCTTTCCACAGCAACCTCAAAGGCATTAATCTGGCTTAGATTCTCCTTGGAGTAATACTCTTATCTTTCCAAAAACAAGTTTATCAAGTTGTAAATGTCTTCTTGTTCATCTATTGGGGAAGGAAAAGCTTCTTCGTGGTTGTAAGCTTCTTCATGGTTGTAAGCTCCTTCATAACCACAAACGTCTTCATAGTTATAAGCTCCTTCATAACTCTAAGCTTCTTCATTACCATAAGCTTCTTTATACTCATACTCCATGTCCCATGATTGAAACCTCTCACCATATTCATATTGGTTTTCTTTAACATATTTTCCATATGGAAGTTCCTCTTGATCAGTGGATGTGCATTCATAACCGTGATAACTTGTAGAGTTCCAAGCCATCTTTCTATCTTCAGCTTCATAGTGAGCCTTCCTCATGGAGGCTAAATCATCTAAAGTTATGCTTTCTTCCATTTAATTGTACCTTCAAAAAGAACAAACACTTGAAAGAAAGTTAGTAACCATTCAAAAGAAATAAAAGAAAAACTATAGTCTCAAGTCTAGTCCAAATCCTAATGGCTAATTGCTTAGATTCCCCAGCAATGGCGCCAAATTAATAAAGAAGAAGTTTTCGAAAACAAACTACCAATTAAACATCTTGTGCTTATCTTGTCGATGTAGCACTTAAGGATCGATCCCACAGAGAATCTAGAATCAACGCAATAATATTGCAAGTATTCGACTTAATCTATAGCAATATACGGTTATGAGGTGGTGGTGATCTAACTAATAAGACAAAAATATAAAACAAAATGACTAACAAAAACAGAGCAAAAACAGAGCAAAGAACTAAAATGAAAGACAATGAATCAAGAGAATGGCAATCGATTCTTGGGAACTAACAATCGACGAATGGTGCAAGCGATAGAATTAAGAACCATCCTAGGACATGGATAATGAGTTTAAGGTTAACCCACTCTCGTGGCACTAACCCCTTCATAGAATATTCAACTTAGCTAAACTCTCGTTTGCAAACCAAACAATCTATAAGCATTAACAATTAAACCCACTTAATCCACTTATCACCCTAGCATCAAATCCCGTTGAAACAATCTATAAGCATTAACAACTAAACCCTCAATCATCAATCCCCTAATCTACCAACCTCTCAATCCATTTATATGACTACTCACACATATTTATAAACATAGAAAGATTCATTACACAAGAGCAAGACATAGTGATAAGATACAAAAAGTAAACACAAAAGTACACAATCGTATAATACGAAGGAAAAGAGAAATCAAAAATAGATTAAACACTTTAACAACTATGAAAACGTCTTAGCTACTCTTGATTATTACTCTAAACAAACATAGAAACATACAAAAGAAACTAATCAAAAACAAAAATAATAGTTCATGAAGAACACGAATGTTAACATCTAAGGAAGGTTTTACATGGATTAAAACAACAAAACAAACATAAAACGTGTTATGCAATATCAGAACTTATGTACAAACTAGAGAGAAATTAGAAGATGATCAATAGTGAATTCTAAGATAAAATGATTGTGTGTTGATCTTGTGGCCCCCTCTCCTCCTTTTAGGGGTCTCCACTTGCTATTCTCAACCTCTATACTTCTTGTCTGTACCTTGGTAGTCAGAGGGGAGCAATCAAAGTAGAAAGAATCTATTAAAAATAGAAACTTTCATGTAAGTCAAAATGTGATACAGAGCAGTTCATTAAGCGCCGTTTAACTGGATTGATTGTTCTATGCAGGACCGATTGGTCTATTGTCTTTACGCGCTGGAATTTACCCGTCTTCTGTAGAATAGTCCTAACTTCCTAACCACTTGTTCAAATGACTTCAAACAACCTCCAAATGAAAGATAACTCTTGTGGATATCTTGTGTCCAAATTACATTCTATTCCATTCAGTGGAAGGCGTTCATTTAGTGGAAAATGTCTGGAATATCGTTTTATCCGAATTTGAAGAGTATATGGTTTGTGGATGAAGATAGATTTTTCTTTTGGGCTCTTTCTCATTCAAGTACAAGATCTAGATCTCATTCCAACATGATTCATTCTTCTCTAAGCATCAAATCTCAAGGATGGCTCCATTTCACCTAAAATGACACAAATATGCAAGAATATACAACTTTCTACTCGTAAGACTATAAAATGTAAAGTATGCAAAATGTTATATAAAAGATGAGTGTATGCATGTTATGTGATATAAAATGATACAAAATCTAATGAAAATAATGACACTTATCACTTTGTCATTCTTTTTGCACTGAGCTGTTCCGGAGATCTAGTAGGCGCAAATTTATTCAAACCTAGTGAAATCTTATATCAGAGATTCTGTGATTTTTTGGATCAAGTATAAACAATGTTGTGTAGTGCTGATAACCGAAAGGTTATGTTATGTAGTGCAGATAATCGAAAGGTTATGTTGTAGAGTGCTAATAACTAAAACACTATGTTGTATAGTGCTGATAATTAAAAGGTTATGTTGTCTAGTGCTGATAGCTGAAAAGCTCTATTGTGTAGTGCTGATAGCATGCTATGTTGTGCGGTGTTGATAGTCTTAGGACTATGCAGTATTGAATTATAGGTGAAAGGGCTATGTTAAGCGGTAGTCAGTTCAGAGAGTCTGAGTTGTGTCGTTGGTCAGAGTTTTCAGACCAAGAGAGAGAGGGAGGTAGAGAAGAAGTTAATAGTAAAGTAATTAATATTAAATTATTAATTGGTTTAGGTTACGATCCCAAATCTAGCAGTTATCGTTCAGTGCAGTTTCGAAGTTGTCAAAATTGTTTTGGCTTGTGGTTAAGGTGAGTGCAGTACCATGGTCATACTTAATTACTGAAATTTTCGATCTAATGCTATGTTGTTGATTTAATTATCATTTAATTATTAGTTGAATCGTGAGTTAAATCAGTATAATGCTGTGTAGTTGATTTAATTATTATTTAATTATTTTAAATTAATATAATTTGATCTGTTGGATTGATCGATCTATGAGGGATCGATTGATTGCTGTTGAAGACTTTTTGTCTTCTTTTGCTGAATGTTGATTATGTGGCATATATTTTTTATGCTGAAAATTTTTGAGTTACTGTCCATATTGACCTAGTAGACATGTTGATCGCTTTCTCAGTATTTATTAAATACTGACTGCAACTATTCGTAATAGTTCAGGAAAAGAAAAAGAAAAAGAGTTTTATCAGGAGTTCGTGGAACTACGGCTGCAGGGTGGGATGACATACCAAGAGTTGAGTTTTGGATTTTTATAGGGTGATTTACTCCAGCACTCTAGCATTATAGGGTAATGACACAAATACGCTAGAATTATTCAAAATGACTCAAATAGTCTTTTTAATTGCCACTTTTCCCTTTTTAGATATATAAACAAAAACGTAATAACGACAATGTCATTAATAAATTGTGTCATGTCATCACGCGCCAGTCGCGTAGATCTACCACCACATCAGCATAAGCTAAACCAAGCTCAACCAAGCTCCACAAAGCTCCACCAAAGTCAACCACATCATAGTTCACCTTCAAAAAGGATTGTCAAATAAAAACCATACTAAATTTGTGTAATTAGGAAGTCATTTTACTGGGGACTAAGTATTTTTAGTTTTTTAAGTTTGGTAGATTTTGGTAGACTTTAGACCCTTTGTAGTAGAGTTTGGTTGAGTTAGCATTAATAGTGTAGTAGAGTTTGGTAGAGTTATATAGTAAAGTTTAGTTGAGCTTATCCACTGTGTGGTTGAGTTTGGTAGAGTTTTATTTCATAGTGTGGTAGAGGTTGGTAGAGTTAGCAACGACAGCATAGTAGATTTTGGTAGACTTAAATGGTAGAGTATGGTTGAGCTCATCCATTGTGTATGCAATTGTTTAGCCCTTAATTATTGCATCACCTATCTTTTTTTTGCTCACTTATTGCAGACAAACACCATTGAAGCACACAAATCACCACGTCAGCATAAGCTCAACCAAGCTCAACCAAACACTCGCAAAGTCAACCAAGCTCCACCAAGCTCAACCAACTCTACCAAACTCCATCAAGGTAGTTGAGAGTGTTTGGTAGAGTTATGCAGAGTTAGCATTTAACCTAGTTTGTATGCGATTGTTTAGACCTTAATTATTGCATCACCTACCTTCTTTTTTGTTCACTTATTGCACCCAAACACCATTGAAGCATACAAATCACCATTAAAGCACACAAATCACCACACCAGCATAAGCTCAACCAAGCTCAACCAAAAACTCGCAAAGTCAACCAAGCCCAACCAATCTCAACAAAGCTCCACCAAACTCCTTCAAGGTAGTAGCGAGTGTTTAGTAGAGTTAGGCAGGGTTAGCTCATTTAACCTAGTTTGTATGCGGTTGTTTAGCCATTAATTATTGCATCACCTACCTTCTTTTTTGCTCACTTATTGCAGCCAAACACCATTGAAGCACACAAATCACTACTGAAGCACACAAATCACCACGTCAGCATAAGCTCAACCAAGCTCAACGAAACACTCGCAAAGTCAACCAAACTCCACCAAGCTCAACCAAGCTCCACCAAACTCCATTAAGGTAGTAGTAAGTGTTTGGTAGAGTTAGCCAAAGTTAGCTCATTTAACCTAGTTTGTATGCAATTGTTTAGCCCTTAATTATTGTTTACCTACCTTCTTTTTTGCTCACTTATTGTAGCCAAACACCATTGAAGCACACAAATCACCACGTCAGCATAAGCTCAACCAAGCTCCATCAAAGTCAACTACACCATAATTCACCTTCAAAAACCACTGTAGAATAAAAATCATACTAAATTTGTGTAATTAGGAAGTCATTTTGATGGGGACTAAGTATTTAATATTTTTTAAGTTTTGTAGATTTTGGTAGTATTTGGACCCTTTGTAGTAGAGCTTGGTTGAGTTAGCATTGATAGTGTAGTAGAGTTTGGTAGAGTTATATGGTAAAGTTTGGTTGAACTCGTCCACCGTGTGATGGAGTTTGGTAGAGTTTTATTTGATAGTGTGGTAGAGGTTGGTGGAGTTAGCAACAACAGTGTAGTAGAGTTTGGTAGAGTTATATGGTAGAGTTTGGTTGAGTTCGTAATGAATTGAATTTTTAGATATGTAAGTTTAGGGTTAGAAATCTCTCAAACCCTAGGAAAAACAAAACCAATATCAATATGTTAGATACCCATTTCGATTTGGTCAAAACCATACGATTTGGAGTTCAAAATCGTAATATTACCTGCTATTTGAAGTTTAAAATCGTGAAAATAGGGAAAGACGAAGAGGAGGAAGAGGAGGAAGAGGAAGAGGAGGAAGAGGGAGAGGAGGAAGAAGAAGAGGAGGAGGAAAAAGAAGATGTAAAAATGATTTTTGTTTTTTTTTCAATGGTAAGTCTGTAATAAATGGACAAGTTGTTCTTTTTGTGACTTTTTCACCTCTTTTTTTGTTTAACTTTTAGAGAAGTATTTGAGTCATTATTGTATAACTGTGGAGTATTTGAGTCATTATTTCATTTTTATTAGTTGTTGCTAATAAAAATGTTAAATTGTGTTATTTAATCAACAAATTTATTGGTATATAATAAATCATTGTTTGCAGTTATTAAGAGTTATAAAAGTTAGATTATTTTAATCTATGTAGCACAGTAGTTTTTGTGCGGAAGATTTTTTTAAAAAAATTGGGTCACGGCATTTCAGTATCCATGATAAGAAAACCTTCTACAACCACTCTAGGTTTCTTGACACATTGATGAGAAAATCCGAAGTATTTAGCGCATGGAGACGTCATTGATTCTTGTTTAACAGAAAGAGATAAAAAAACATATGGAACGAAAAAGATGAATTGTAAGTTTTTAAACCTAAAACTTTCATATTTCAACACATCAATCCAAACTATAATATTCTATTTCAATTTATCTAAAATCAAATTAAAAAACGTAATTGCACCAAATAATGGAAGTTAAATACCCACTTATGTCCTAGTGAGATTTAAGAAACCTAATTTTGCTTGGGTAAATATGGTTTACTTATTAACCAATCCGTTGTAAGAAATATAAAAATTATAGTTAACCCGAAATAAACCATGTTATGACCTGATTAGAGTCAATTATGAACTTATTAGAGATATTTCGTGAAATAAAAAATTTGAAAACCCCAAATTCCTAACTTCTTTATCAAAATTATAATTAACCCTAAATAAACCATGTTGTAATTTTCTTTCTAAAGTTTTAAGAGATTAAAAAAATGTAATGTACTTAGATACATTGTTTTTAGAAACACGTCGATACATTTTTCAAAAATAAAATAAATGATGTTCTCCTTTCTTTTTCAAAAAAAAGTTAGGTTGATTATAAAATCTCAAATAGTCCAATAAAAATTTTAGAGTCAATGGTGAAATCACAAAGTGATTGATGATTCGTAGTTTAATCTTAAAGACACTACTGTTAAATTTGAATTTTCATACTTTTACTAAAGTTATGTATTATCAGGTTTGGTACATTGAAATTTTTTTTATTATCATTGAAAATTTTAAAAAATCATGTGTTCTTCGAATAAAATGAATTAACTAATTTTATTATTACATTAAAGTTTACAGTGTTATTGAATTAAAGGTCAAAAAGAATTCAAAGCAAGTAACTTTTAAAAGTACTATATTTTTTTTAAAAAAATGTAGTTTATTTTTTACGTTTTATATAACTGACTTAATTTATTGAAATTCAAAGATAATATTATGCAAGAGATTTTGAATAACATATTTTCAATTTAGTTTAAGACATCAAACATATGTTAAATCCAATACTGGAATGGTCTCCAATGGAACTACTGTCGTTTTCATCAGTAGCTCTGACTTTAAAAAGCAACCTCTTAGGGTTCGGATTTGGAGTGAAATCTTTCTGGTAATTCTGAGGAAATAGAACTGTGTTTTGGAGAAAGTCCGAACATATTATTCACGTAGAGAGATGTCCTTTCCATCAGAGATGCATTGTAAGTTTTTAACCCTAGAACTTTCATATATCCGCACATCAAGTCAAACTATAATATTCTACTTAAATCTATCTAAAATCGAATTTAAAATCTAAATTGCACCACAAATGAAAGTTAAATATCCAATTACATACAGTAAAATTTTAAAAATAAATCTATTTGCGTTTGGGTAAATATGGTTTAGCATTAACCAATTCAGTTGTGAGAAATATCAAAATTATAGTTAACCCGAAGTAGACCATGTTATGATCTGATTAGAGTCAAATATGAACCTATTAGAGAGATTTGGTGAAATAAAAAAAATTGAAAACCCCAAATTTCTAAGTTAAGAACCTTTACGCTTCTTTCTATAAGTGTAGCCCAAACGCATATCGATTTTAACTAAAGATTCAAAATTCTCGAACCCTAAAATGTTAAGAAAGATTATCTATTGAAGCTTGTGATGGATTCGTTTGAACTTGTTGAAGTTGTTGTGAGAAATGAAAATGATGATTGTGAAAGAGATGAGTCCGACGATAAAAAGGAGTTTTAGCGGAATGCTATTCAAGTGCCACATTCAGTCAAAAACATCTAATTAGTGTTAAAAACTTATAAACTGAGAGAGAAAGAGAAGAGATAATAGAGAGAGAAAGATGTTTGATTATCTGTGAAGGTGTATTGAGATCGATTACATTACGTTCGTATATATAGAAAAACATTTGGTTTTACTGTGCATGCATAGTAACGTGTGGGCTCCACACAAATAATAAAAGTTGCCGAAACTTCTAACTTTCTTAACACTCCCCCTTGGAGACCACCGTTACAAACGTTTCTTCTCGTTTGTCTCTTGTTGCCTCATTAAAAACCTTTCTAGGAAAAAACCCATTGGGAAAAAAT
>OVAX01001984.1:0-35704 GCA_900406405.1 Lepidium africanum | reverse complement strand
TACAACGAATTAGCAACGAAAAAAGGCGTTGCAAATCTGTTTTTTTGTTGTAGTGGATGGACGCATTCGATCCTATTACAATGAGGATGAGGTGATGAAAATCCAAGGATAAAAGCAAGACCAACAATAAATCAAGCATAGCAAGATCACCTAAGGAATTTCCCGCACAACATACTCGAAGACGGGCTTTAAACCTAAAGATGATGACTTGAAACCATAGACTAGCTTTCTCGAAAAATCATGAGTCTCGATCTTGTATTTAACATATGTCGAACGATTCCCTAATCAAGCTAGCTACCAAGAACTCGCTCAATGAATTGGGAGAAAGTCCAAGACTGCAACGATCAAATCAATCTACGGGAACTAAATTACCAAATAAAACTAAGGGAAAGGATATTCCAAACTTAAGCTCCATCAAACCTATACAAGGATTCTAAAGGTAAGAGGAGAAACCTAACACAGGCCGTATACTTAATCACAAGAAAGTCAAGTATTGCTAGAGCCATAAACGAAAACTTAACAAGACAATGGCTAGTCTAAACCACATAAAAACAGGATCTCAGCTACGCTTAACGGCACAAGAGGAAAAGGCAAAACATGACATTAATGGACACTGGAGATAGACCACATATCAAAAAATCTAAGATCCATCAAGAACCAAGGAACGAGACTCATAAGCCACGTCAAAATCTAGAGACACACTCTACAGAGAACTAGACCCAACCAATACAATATGTTCAATCACCGCTAAAAACATTGACATCGCTGAACAAGACCAGAAACGAGACTAAAGAGCCAATGATGGCTAAACAAAAGAGGTTGTCAGCTGTGGTGTTGTAAGAACTACCAACCACCGACATCGGCAACGTCAAAGCCAGATGTAACACCCCGTTCCCGACCTTAGGAGACAGCGTGTTAGTCATTGGTCTTGCCAAAAATCACCTCTTTGAAAAAAATTTTGTAACCAAAACCTTTCATAAACACTCCTAAAAAAGAGAGAAAAATAAGGGGTGAGCAACGAATTACTCAGTGAGAAGATCATCTCTGCTCACCGAAATACAACAACAAATTCCTAATTCTAGCAACAATCAACATAAGCATAGAATTCAACACAATCACATAATAAGCATATCGAATTTATAAGTTATTTGAGGCCACCGAACATCCACGGTCCGCCACTTACACATAATCTATGGCCACCGAACGTCCACGGTCCGCCACTTCATATTTCAACACAACTTGAGGCTACCGAACGTCCACGGTCCGCCTCGAATCTATGGCCACCAAACATCCATGGTCTGCCGCTTTATCTTAGGATTCACGACCACTAAACGTCCACGGTCTGTCGCTTCACCTCCACACATCACATTATATCATATATCACACAATATTATATTCTACTTATCATCACACCACATCAAACATATCAGCAATCAAGGCATCAAAAATTGCGTCAAACACTATACCTAATGCATCATGAAGCATCAAAGAAGAAACATGCAATCATATTTCCACAGATCAAGCCCTCACCTTGGCTTAAATGGAAACAGATGAGAAACGTTGCGTCAGACTGAACGTCAATATCCCGATTCGTTTTAACTCAAAAATCAGATCAGACACCAAATATAGAAAGTAGACTCTCTGGACTTTCCAAAAACAGGTTGATCGTTTCGTGGATCCTTATGGTTCGACGGGAAACTGCTTCTCAACATAGGTAATCGCGGATTTCGATATGCAGATTTTAACCTTAAAGAAACCACCATAATTTTTGAACCATAACTCTGAATTCAATTCTGCTTTCTGCTATGGGTGTATCATTGTGTCAGAAACCTACACACCAAATTTCGTCTAATTCTGAGTCGTTTTCTTCCTCCGTTTCTCCTTTCTCTTTCACATGGTTAGATCAGATAATGGCTAGGGTTTTCTAATGATCTCCAGCCGCTTTAGGTATATATATACACATATACCTAGGGTTTTATTTACTTATTGGGCTTAACGGGCTGAATTAATCATTACCTTAATTAGTTAGATCTTTATATCATAATTATATCTTGATCAACAGTGAAAGATGAGAGAGATAGAGATAAAATTGTTAGGATACCAAAAATATATAAACAAAATATTTGAGAATATTCATTTTTTATTTATATATTTTATCTCTATCCTAACAAAATATCAAGATTTAGTAAATAAATACATTTTGAATACCATATTTATATAATAAATTACATTTGAATTTATCAGCTTGATTACTTAATTTCTTTATATGTCGTATAAAAATGATAAATTAATCAAATTTATAATTATCATCTTTTGATTTTTAATCTATTTTAATTTAATTTTTCATTCACAAAGTAAAAAAAAAATATTGTGGTCATAAGTGTGAAAGATGATTTGAGCGGTTCGGTTTTATGTGAGGTGTAATGGATCTAATCTCAAGAATTGGTGAGGATCTGGAGGTCAATGGTCTGGTATGTGGTGGTTTGTGTTTAGAAATTTTTCGGCATGGTCAAATTCAATTGACTTGTGATGGGGGGTCTGCAACAATTCTGGGTTCATCGGGAGTTCATCTTGTTGTCTCTGAGCTCGACTTTTGAAGCTCAGGTTGACAGAGATTTTTCTATTATGGTCAATATTATCAGATCGAGAATTAGGACATACATATATTTAGGGTTTTTTTGCATGTTTCTTTTAATTGGTACATGAGGATTTTGGGGGTTATTGGCGAAGATGGAGTTGGCGAGAAGTTTTTTTCAGTGTAACCGAGCTCGACTTTCAGAGTTCAGTTTGTGATACACAAGTTTTAAACCCTCTAATTCTACTGCAAATGCACAATAAACGAAATAGTATTTATGGAATCAAATCCACAAGAACCAAGTATTACACTATTAATCTATGGAACAAACTCAAGCTAATTAGAAGCAATATGATTATTGTATTCGAGTGAATAGTTACAATGAAATTGTACTATGTAATTCAAATAAATAGAACATCAAGTTCATGTTACTGAAGAATATAAGCCAGATCAGTATTCAAAAAATATTAAAAATAATTCTTGAACTTAAAACATTGATGCATAGCAAACCCACTATCATGGCGTTGACTGCTATATCTAGCTACCTAGGATTCTAAACAATTGTTTAAAACTAAAATTCAATATATGCCCACAAAATCCATTACATACCTAAACATGATTAGATAACTACTCATATATGAAATAAATGAACAAAAAGATAGAATAAACAAAACTCATGATTCAATTGAAATAAATAAATTAAATAAGGTTTTATAGATCTACTAAGAATTTGCAGAGTACATAATTGTCTCCTTGAAGCTTACAAAATCTATTTGAAAACATCTCAAAATCAATAAAGAAAAGCGTGAAAAGATAAGTCTAAAACTATGTTAAAAGTATTCTAAAACAGGAATCGGGTCCATATAAAATAAGGCACTTGTTGGAATATCTTGAGCTTGGGTCTGAGTTAACAAACTCAAATATCAACCTTAGGGTCATTATTTTTTTTCTAGAAGCTTCGTTGTCACTAATCCATTTTTATCGAGACAAAATAACGACCAAGAGGTTGTTAAAACACATCGAGAAGCTTGGCTCATCTTAGGTTCGATTTGACGAGGTGAAGCTTTGGTTCATAATTTCATGCATCTTTGTTCCATCCTCTTGCTTCTATACCCATCCCAAAGTCTGCAATCTCCAAAGTAATTCCAAAATCACTTCAAAAAATTCAAGAAGTAGAAATTATACGACTCGATACTCATAAAATGCAAAAAAAAGTGTAAAACTATACTAAAATGGAGATGTGTGACTCCTAAATGAATGAATTGATGTGCAATATGAATGAAAACCGAGAAAATATTTACATATTTCCATTCCTCCGGATTTGTCTTTTGATTGTCTTCAAAACCAAGAGAACTTTGCAACACGTAGCACAACGACCCAAGAGAGTGAGTACACTAAGTCAAAAACATAATTCTTAATGAATTCTAACTTTTTCAAACTTATGAAAACTCTTTTAAGCAACAAGCATTCACAAGAATCTACAAGCCATCATCTCAACCAACCTTCACATATAATTAATCTCAAACTTTAGGTGCAGTCTCACTAATGGGTAATCATTCAAGTTTAATCGGTTTGGTAAGAAAATAAATTTAAAGCAATAAAGATGTAAATGCAAGGAGGCTCAATGCTTTTTGGGGTGACTAACTCTCATGAAAATAAAATGCTAGATATTGTGCAAAATTTAACAAAAATAAGAACAATTCATGCATACAAATGCTAGCTTCCATCTTACCGAAATTTACTTAACCGTAAAACCCAAATAGATTCCTATCATTCTACCTCTTGCTCATCACAGGAAAGGAACTATTTGCTTTCATTGACCATGAACACCCCTTTCTTTAACACCTTTTAAAACATCAGGAAACTTATTTGCTTTACACTTTTAGACACTAGCTCTTCTTAACCTCTTTTTGTTGGTAGTCCTCTATTCCCCTATTTGATATCTTTCTTTCTTTTTACTTTCTTTATATCTAGTAGATTTCTTTTGTCATTACTTCACTTATCAAGAGCTATAATATTTTGATAACTTCTCAGATCCAAGTGCTATCACTTATTCTTTTCCCTTTTCTTTTCTTTATTTTTGTTTCCATACAAAAAAAATCCATTAAACACACTCCCAAGATCGATCACCCCATTCCCATTTCATTCTATTTCTGCAATTCTCTACTCAGCCCTACCAAGAACCCAAAACACCATTAATTGTCAACCCATCTAAAGCTAGTCATGATGATTCCTCTATACTAGCAAGCATGGAAGCCAAATCATTCCAAGCTTTCAATATTCTTTATATGTGAGCATTATCAATAAGAGGCATCACTCAATCAATTCACAAGAGATTTCAAATGAAATAGTAAGTTTTATGGTTGGATAACCACTTTTAAAATGAAAATGGTCACTTGGACTAATATGGGTGGCAAAGCGATAAAAGGAATCCCAAATGTATGTGTTGGAAACCATGGTCATGCATCTAAAGCCCATAAATGGGATATTTAATATTAATTAAGTCTATTAAGGACGAGGTTGGCATCGAATCAAGCAAGCATCATCAATTCACAAGTTTACAAGTTCGAAAAAGAGATATTCAAGCACAAAATGCATTCACTAACAAGGTCATTCTCTATGTATTTAGCTAAGCTCGCATCAATGTGTTTTTATCATTGTGTTATATGCGTATGCAATGCAATCATAAATGATTCTATACTTAAGTATGATACAATTGCAACTACGTTCATTTCATTTTTTAATGCACTGCAATGACTCAAGAGAAAGAAACAAATCAACTCAACTGAATGTTAGAAACCGGTCCCCTCCCTAGACTTACTTATCACCGTTTCGGTGAAGAAGCAAAACCAAGAAAAAGGATCCTAAATATGCAAAACAAAAACGAAAAAGTATTTACAAAGTGGTGATATTTGTACCTTATATGGAGCAAAGTCCCTTTGATGTGGGGCGTCGTCTGAGGCTTCTTCCTCGTCATCATCGTCATTTTATGCGTCATCTTCTTCATCATTCTCATTGTACTCCACTGCCTCTCCGCTACCTGTCTCAACATTGGAATCCTCGCTAGAGACAAAACTCTAGGTGTCTTTAATTTCGCTCTTGAATGGGGAAGGTCCAAGTGTGAGACCTAACTATGAATTTGTGAATCAATTTCGTGGCTCATAAAGTCCATTAAGGGGAAAAGTTTGAATTGAACTAGAGGAAATTTATGATGGAAAAAGATAAGATCATATCAACCTACCACCAAAACCTAATCCTTTCACATATATATAAAAAGTTTGGGTTTAAAAATACGATATACACTAGTCGTAAGGAAAGCCACCGTATAGTGTATAGCTGTATATACGGCCATTTATGCTGGGATTATACGAGGAATATTTTTTGAAAGAAAATAATAATAATTTATAATATGTAGTAATGAAAAATTAAAAAGAAATACAAACTAAAAATTCTAATTCTAAAAAATAAAATGATGAAAATATTAACTCTCATGTAACTTATAAAAGTCTCTAAAATACAATGTCAAATAATAAAAATTACACAATTTAACTCTCAAACTCGTATTATTCTATTCCATATAGATCTAACACATTATCACCATTAGACTCAAACTCAAAATTAAGAATGCTTCATCATCGGATACGAAGTCATCTTCATGTAACTCTCTTACTACACTAGAAAAAATAAATTATTATTATTTTAGAGTTAATTTACAAAACGACATAGTTTATTAATATTAAGAAGCTTTTTCTATTAAAAAGAAATGGAAACTGTATATATGATACCGTATATACACTGTATACACGCCGTATATACAGTTATATTGTCTTCTACTGTATAATTATACTGTATAATATAAATACAGTACAGTTCCTCATTGTACAACGTATATACGACCTATACAACCGTATTTTAAAACACTATTAAAAATCAGACCTGCATCGAATCACTTTTTTCATATATATAATCTAAGGTTAGTTTATTTAGATATTGAAATATAAATTAAAATATTTTAATTAATATAAATATAAATATTATATTGTATAGATTATAATTTTATGGCTTTTGTGATTTTTTGAAAATAAGTAGTTGCTTGAAATTATAAAAATATTAAATAAATTTATGTTGCGGCATCTAGTAAGAGATGCCTTATTTTTGAGTTGTTAAAAAGGAAAATAAAATATTTAAAGGATGTATGGAATTATCTTTTATAGAGTTGTGACGTGGAAGAATTGGGCTACGGGGTTGACAATCTACGCGGAAAAGAGATAAATGGTCTAAAGTGAGCTGATGGGAATGCTTCAACCCAAAAACCATTGACGAGCTAGGGATAATCAAGCTATGGGACGTGGTCTCCCAACCGAGGGCTCTGAAGCCATATAGAGGATGGTTAAGCTGATGTTTGCTAAGTTGATTGCTACGTGCATACTGACAAGTTTGGTACAACTTGTTGAAAAACACAAGTTTGTACGTGTTTACTTTTTGTGTATAGGATAGAATTGCTTTAATTAGACTAGAGATTAAGCTTCAGTGAACAAAAGTGATCTCTTCACTGAATATTTATACTCACCGCTCCATTTTCTCTATTTTCCAGATCAGTTAGATGTTCATGAGTAACTAATTCAATTTTCTCATTTTATTGAATGTATTTATTTTCATGTTTTATTTTTCTTCTTTTTAATGACATTTTTTTGTTATTTTATTTATTTTATCATTTTTATTTAATAAATTTTATGTAAGCATGAGGGCCTTATTTGAATGGAATAAAATAAATTGGTTTTGGTACTAAGTGACATGATATCTCTAATGGTTGGGAGACAGGTGTTGGGCTTTAAAAGTAGGCACAGGAGGGTTAGGCTTTGAACGTGTAGATGAAGAAGCGGAGGGCTCACTGTAGTACTCAAATTAAATGATTTTTTGCCATAGAAGATTTTGGTCTTTTCATGGCAAGGGAAGAACATATGGTAGTTTCCTCTGTCCCGGTCACATAAAATGTATTTGTAGCGATCACTTACATTCTCTAAAACCTTGCTAAGGTTGAGGTATTGGTGATCAGTGTAGTGAATCACCTGCTCTTGGTAGTGATGTGATGTAGGTCCAACAATGTACTCAAAGATAGGGAAAAGTAGACCTCCAATGAAACTATCTCCTTGAGTTCGTGCTTTTTTCTGTATAGTGACTTTAGCAAATATGCATCCAAGATTTGCCTCATGATTATGCATATAATCCCTGAAATAGTAGTGGTTCTTACTCGTTAAGTGCTCTTTCACTCACTGAAAAAGCATGCACAACTCTACCTACTTAACTGACCCACTCTCCTTGCAGGTAAAAAAACTCTTGGCAAGAAATTTGACTACAATGCGGAGTGCAAGATGCTATATTAGTGCCATCTTTCGGTTTCTTGTTGCGCTTTATGTGGCAATCAAGCTCCAAAAGTCATTGACATTCTGAAAATATTTGTACATTGGCCTCCTATGATATCCAAATCTATAAATGCGGCAAAAATCTCTGATAGAAACTCGATAAGTACATCAAGACATCAAGTATTTGTTGTTCGGAACTAGTTTTTTTTGTTTGCATGGACGAGCTGGACCGTGGCGAAGAACTCGTGTGTGAGCATGGGATAGATTGAGTCACAGAGTGTTGCAAACTTTTGAGCTCCATGTGCTCAATCATCCCCATTATGTCATTATATCCTAAGGGATTTATGAATGGTGTATGGGTAGGATGGAGGGTTATGCTCTTGAAACATTTTGAGATCCGCTTCTTCTTCCTCTATTAACTCAACCTTGGAGACTCTTCCTCTATATTCCCTAATTCATTGAGTTTGCGAGGGGATGTTGTGTAACTCTGTTCGATGTCTCAGCTGGTGCTTTATCTTTGCATTTGTTAAGTTGGAGGTTCTTAGTTCTTGGTGGCAATGCATGTACATAATATCAAAAAGCAAAGGTAATGCCAAAGTACAAGAGAATTGACTTGCAATGGATCCAAATCAATGTCATAAGCTTAACTCAAATCTTAAATCACCATTAGAACTAACATAAAATCCCACCAATTCACAACAAATCCAAATTCGCAAAGATTCTCAAAATTATTGTAAGTATTCAACTTGTAAAACCAAAAACATGAAATTTTTTAAGTGAATAACCAGTTATGCCATTCAACCCTCACTATTTGCATCAAAGACAAGAAAGAAGCACATCAAACCACACTTTTCATGAACTTTTTCCAATTTCGTCACCATTCACAACTTTTAGCTTAACTTTCTAAATTTTTAAATTTCTCCTTAAAACTTTGCAATTTCAAGCCTTATTACACAATCAATAATCATCAAATAGCAAGCCAAAACTCACATGAAAAGCCCCTAATTGAGTTCCATGAAGGTTACCAACTTTTGGAGTTTTTGAGCTTCCATGGAAATTGAGAGATGACTAACATATCTTAGGGGAATAGTGGATACAGCTTAAAAATAAGTAAACTTGTAGAGATTTAGCACAGAAACACAAGAGATTAAGAAAGCAAATATTGAGTTTAAATTGAGTTCTAATATGGTATCTCCCTCGGTGATGTCACTGTCTGCGATGTATGGTTTTAGGTGTTGGCCATTGACCACAAATTCACCTCTTACAGCGTTGAGTAACCCTGCGACTTTGGGGTATAACAGTTCGGGTCCAGTCGGTTAATATGGATTTTGGGTATTTAGTAGATTATAATGTTGTTCCAAAATTAACCGAAATGAAAAAAGTTTGGATCGGGTTGGGTATGGGGTAGTTCGGGGAGTAACAATTGTTACCGAATCAACCCGAATAAGAAGTAAAAAATCCAAAAAATGGACTTTCAAGCAAATATCAGACAAGTAACCAGACCTAAAAAGTGCATACCATGATAACTAACTGACATACATAAGTTCAAGCTCACGACATTAGAAATGAAGAAATGAAGAGTAGACATCACCGTTTTAGCTGGGAAGCGATGTGAAGAAATGAAGAGTAGACATCGAGAGTTAGTTTACCAATTGTCAATTTTGGTTATCGGATAACCAAACGGTTATAGTGTCTGAACCGACCCGAATAACATAACCAAGTTGCCAAATAATTCTCTTCCATTTGATCAGAAATTGAAACCAATAATAGAACCGATTTGTCCAAATCTCAGTTAGTGTCGAGCAACACTACAATTTCATATGGTTTATTTTTCTTGACACTGAATGGTCCAGAACATCTCGATCTTAGCTTTCCTAGTCATCATGTTATAATAGATTTAAGAGTAAAGATTCATAAATTTTAGAAATAACAAATGTTGGAGGAATGAGAACTTAAATGAGTTTTCCAGAAATATTTGAAATGGAAAGCAAAAAAAACTTTGGGATGGAGTACATGAGTGGTCCTCCAAATTTTTATCCAAAGGAGGAAAAAACCTCCTCATAAAATCAATATAAATGGCTCTGCCTACATATATAATTTTTTGCTACATACTCCCAAAGCGGTGGTTTATATGCTAACATATGCAATTGTTGATTTCACTGTGACAATTCTGGTGACGTGAAAGGAGTTCATTGGGTTAGATGGGAAAAACTTTGAAAATGAAATTAAGAACGAAAGAGGTATGTGTTTTAGGGCTTTAGATGAATTTAATACTGCTCAATTAGCCAAAGATCGATGGCAACTTATTGTTTTCTCCGGGTATTTTTTGGTTAGGGTTTTGAAAGGTATATATTTTAATGAAACTCATTATTTAGACATGAAAAGAGCTTATAACCTATTTTATGGATGGTGTAGCATTATTTCAAGTAGATTTTTGGTTAGTAAGGGTTTAATGAAGAGGGTAGATTTTTGGTTAGTAAGGGTTTAATCCTTGGCTTTTGGATTCTTTTACAAGTTCAGTGTCAGGGCATGGTTACCAATTTTACGAGGGGATGACAATTGATAGATCTATTTTCAAGGACTTGGCATGTGGCTCTAGTTAACTTGCTTATGGAACCAAGTGATGTTCAATCGCATTTGAGTTTACCTACTACATGGGGAGACTGGGAAGATACATGGGGTTGGCCATATTCAATATCTAGAAGGTTTACACTAAAAGTTAGGTATTAGGCAGAGAATAATATTTCCATTCCAAAAATTGGGTAGTTAAGGACTGAATTTTTGTGTCGTTCAAGCATAAATTTTGAAAGTAAAAGGCCCTTCCAAGAATAGACATTTTATGTGGTAAGTGATTTCATGTCATATGGCTATAATGAGTATTTCAAATAAGATAAGTATCAATTAAGAGAAGAGTTTTTAGTAGATAAGAACCTAAGTTTGAGACTATTATTCACTTTTTTGATGTCCTATAGTATAGTGGATGTATTTCTGAGATTATCTATTTATTACAATATAGACTATACTTTGGAGAATCCAAAAGGTAACTATCATCTCGTCATGCAGAATTTGAGTCTGTTCTAACTTGTCTTTTATCTCTAAAGAGTTGGAGGTATATCAATGGTGACAGACTATTCAGAAGTAGTGAAAATGATTCAGAATCCAAAAGATTGGCCAGCTTTTCTGCTTTCAATTAAAGATTTCAAACGTGTTTTTTTTTTCTTTTGGCAATAGTATGCGTGTTTTCTTTATTTTAAATTCCTAGAGCTCTAATTTCAAAACTAATATCTGGTTCACAATGTTAAAAGCGTTTCAAGAACTTTTCTATTGTAAGACTCAGTGTCATGTGATTGGCTATCTTGATCTTATTTATTGAAGTCATTTAGGTAATAATACCAAAGTTTCTAGAGAATTAATTTGAAAACGTGGTTTTATAAAAAATTAAGTGCAAAACACCCGCCCTTGTGCATTTTACGACTTGACCCCTACTTAAACATTATTTGTATTAATTAATTCAAAAAGACTAGGTATGGAAATATGTTAACAAACATTAGCATTAATTGGTGGCAGAGATGTTCTGTAAGAAATAGGAGAGATATAGAGACATTGTATTATAGTATTATTTTTTAAAAAAAATTTCAAGTTTAGGCGGCGAAGGAGATACGCAAAAAGAATCTAATAATGGAAATAATATTCTTTGTAAGTGTAGCTTACTTCTTTATAATAATTTCTTCTGTTACAGGTTCAGGTAACTGGTAATATACATTAATTTAAAAGAGGAAAACGTAAATGACTATATAGTATAAAGGTGAAGCGTGTAAGCCACACTGAAACTAGCATTTGATATTATCATAACTAAAGTGAAAGTGTCAAACCTAAGTAATGGATAACAGTTTGGTGTGACTTGAGGAATGACGTTAACATTTTGGTCACTCTGTTACAGGTTCACATAACTGGTAATAGATTTACTTTAAGAAAGAAACCAATATAAAACAGAGATGTTAGAAGGAACTAATGAAATAATTGTCGGAAAGACAAACAGGGATATCATAGTCACCAAAAAGAAGGTGTTGGCCATTAACTAAATTCGTCTTATGTTGTCCCTATTTCAGGTTATGGTACTTCCTACCTATTATTGACCCTCTGTTAGCCTATAACTTCCAAGAACATTATGTTTCCCTGGTCATGTATCAACATAATGCTCTAACCTCTCGCATATTTTGGTTACTTAGTGTCACTTGATGTATGTGATGATCTTTGTTATGGGTTCATATAACTCGTATGTGATGATCTCTGTTACATCTCTGTGCGCTCATCTGGTGCGAAGGCGTCGTTCAGATTCTTGAGGGTAGTCTGTTTGAGGTAGATGCTCGCTATGTCCCTATTAGCTCGTGACATTGTGCCATGAGCCAGTCAGGTGAATGAAGCTCTTCTTCTTTTTAGTACTGTTGTAGGAAAATATAAATGTAAAAGAGGGAAAGAATCAGTGTGTCACAATTAAGTGTAGTGTGTTACATGTAACGATGTAAGCAACTTTGTACATAGTAAGAAAATAATGTTACTAGGACCAAACAATGTTAACAAGTAACATTGATAACTACTAACAACACATTGTGTGATCATACTACGATAAAAATTTGTAAAAGCTATGGGGTACCTATAACGATGAAAACAAAACAGTTCATAGTTATGTATCTGCTATGCAAATCAATTCACAGTAAGTACTCAAAGTAACTCATAACTAGCAGGTCTAACTAGCTACAATTAAACAACACCAAAATCACATTTACCACACAAAAAACAAAACAAGTTAACTGGTAACAATGACAACACAAAGATGTAAATGGCAACATATAAGAAAACGTAGTGTTACTAGGACCAAACAATGTTAACATGTAACTTTTACAACTACTAACAACATAATGTGTGATCAGACTATGATAAAAACTTGTAAAAGTTATGGGGGTACATATAACGATGAAAACAAAAAAATTCATAGTTATGCATCTGCTATGCAAATCAATTCATAGTAAGCACTTGAAGTAACTCGTAATCAGCAGGTCTAAATATTTACAATTAAAAAAATACCAAAATCACATTTACCAGAGAAAAACAAATCAAGTAAATCGGTAAAAATGACAACACAAAGATGTAAACGTCGACATATAAGAAGAACGTAGAGTTACTCGGACCAAACAATGTTAACCGGTACAATGTTTTGCATCTGAATGTTGTGGGGTTACAAGCGATGTAAACAAATCAACTAATAGGCTTAAACGGCGCCTAAAATGCAAATCAATTCATAGTAATGATGTAAACAAATTTGTACATAGTAAGTGATGTTTGTTGCATGTAACGATGTAAACAACTTTGTACATAGTAAGAACCTACAGTTACTAGTATCAGACATTACTAACCGATAACAGTCACGAATACTAACAACAGATTGTGTGATCAGACTACCATAAAAACTTGTAAAAGATGTGGTGTTACCAAAATCACATTTACCACGCGCAAAACAAAAAAAGCTAACTGGTAATAGTGACAATACAAAAGATGTAAACGGCGACATGTAAGAAGTACGAGATCTGCACAAAAATCATGTAGGCATTCATGAAAAAATATATATACGGTAACGGCGACAAGTTTTGAGAAATTGAGTTTCCCTAAAACAAAGATTTGTTCTCGCTCAGGAGACAATATGGTCCCAAATCGAAAAACAGAAACTGTGACCCACAATCATTCAGGTTAAACACTGGGTCCTCGATTGTAAACATATTCTGACCTGAAAAACAAAAGTAGAGAAATGATGGTGAGAGATGGAAAATCGATGGTGAGAGATGGAAAATCATAAACAAAAAATCATTTCTGCAAAGAGAAAAAGTAACGGTTGGATGGACAAAATTACCTTCTATTACATGTGAAATCGAAGAACAAAGAGAGTAATGTGAAGAAATGGACAGATTTACAGGCCCTTGTTCTACGCAAGTGAAGTTCAAGAATGGGGGAGGGGAACAGACTCTGTGATAAAGTAGATAAGGTTAAAGAATGGAACCTTCAGTAGAAAGTAGAGGGTGTGGAACAAAATTCAAGTAAAAAATATTTTAAGAGATTTATTCTTTGATGTAGAGGTATAGGGGCTTACATGTCCAAAAAAAGAATAGTAACCTATGAGAGAGAAGATTGTAATGGAACTAATTTTAGGAAAACTTGTAGTTATATGTCCAAATTTCTCTTTTATTGAATGAGTTACACAAAAATCAAAATTATAATTTAATTATCTAATTATTGTCTTTCAGTTATATAATTCTGTTATAAAAGTATATATGCTAGTCACTCTATAATTTGCTATTATTATCAACAAAATTCTAAAAAATCGATGGCAATTACGTAAATAACTAAGAAAACGGATACAATTGAACAAATTTAACGGAGAGAAACAAAACTTAGACCATGACATGGTCTTCAATCCCCACTTTGACGCCCCGTAAGAAAAGATAAAACCACAATAAGAACAAAGATCTTTTAAACAAGACAAATCAAGTGAATGTGAATCAACTTCTTTTGTCTTTTTTTTTCCAGGATTTGAAAAAATTAAAACAGAAGTAGTGAGAGATTCAATCTATTTTTTATGGATTGATATAAATCAGATATAATAATTATGATGGTGATGATAATTGTACCAAATTGTATATGTGTTTTGGGATTGGAAAACATAAATCCAATCTTCGATGAAGGTCTTTCTCATCTATTTGGTGAAGGTAATCTCATTCGATCCCCTGATGATCGTAGTGTTCGATTACTCCTCAACAAATATACTGGTAACTTATTTTTTTAGAGATTTTGGTAACTTTAAAATGATTTTATTATAGTATAAATGCAAATGTTAATAAACTAAATTTGTGTAGGGTCTAGATTTATCTCTTCAAGCATGTATCAACATGGATTTTTCAGTTCGTTGATAAAGTTATCAGGAGCTTATACAGCTGGTGTTGTGGTCGCCTTCTATGTTAATCACTAATTTTCTCTTTTTTTAAAAAATTCTTGAACAATATATAAACATATAAAACAATAATGTGTAAATTTATAAATTGCAGACATCAAATGGCGATGTGTTTGTGAAAAATCACGATGAACTAGACATAGAGTTTCTAGGAAATGTAGAAGGAAAACCATGGCGCTTTCAAACGAATATGTACGGAAACGGTAGTACAAAACGCGGCCATAAAGAACACTATCGTCTTTGGTTTGATCCTTCCAAAGAGTTTCACCGTTATAGCATCCTTTGAAACCCTACCAAAATTATGTTAGTTTCCTTAATTCTCTTTTTCCTATTTGTAATCATAATGCAACAAAAATGTGATTAATAACATTTCAATATGTTGGTTAATATCATATTTTGGGTAGACGATGTACCAATAAGAGAAATCATAAGAAGAGAAGAAATGAAAGGAGATTATCCACAAAAGCCAATGTCTCTCTATGCAACCATTTAGGATGCTTCAAGTTGGGCTACTTCTGGTGGAAAAATTGGTGTTGATTACACATTTTCATCTTTTGTTTCAGAATTCAAAGACATTGTTCTTGATGGTTGTAATGTCTCCGACTCAATCTCTACTGTCACTGGAGACAACGACAATGGTTATGATAATCATAATTGTTCACTCTCGGACGAATTGCTCATAACTAGCAATTACTCAACCATTACCACTAACAAGGAGCTTCCATGAGACGATTTCGCGAACGTTACATGTATTATTCGTATTGTTATGATACCATAAGATATGCAGTTCCTCCACCAAAATGTGTGATTTTTTTCAACAGAAAAGAAACGATTTAAAAGTACTGGATGATTGAAATTTGGTGGTAGTCATCCGAAATTGCAGAAAGCTCGAAGGAAGCGACAGAAGAATCGACCTATAATAGTTGAATCGGTTGATCTATAACATTCATTAGTTTGATTAGTTTTTAGATGTGTATAAACTTTGTTTTGTTACATAGATAATTAGTAGTGATATAGAATTTATTTATGTTTTGGATATGCAATTTCGATTTAAAATCATATTAACATTTATCAAATTTTTATGATTTTACGTAATTTGAAGTTTTATGCTGAAAATATATGTTCAAATATATAATGAATGAAGAATTATTAATTTACAATACTAACTTTTCAGAGCTTTGTGATTATTCAGTATAAATTTTGTTAATTTAAGTTTAATTTTTGGATTACTTCGATTTTGCAACGTTGAACAACCCTAACAATCTATTGGCTGAGTTCACAACAACAAACAAAGTTATTTTACGGCTCACGTAATCAAGAAAATAGTTGCAAAATTCAATGTGAATCAAAAAAAAATATATATATATACTAGAAACCAATTACTAGTACTACTTAACAAGCAAACTCATACAACTCATTTTAACGTATGATTTGATTTTTATGGTTTATCTTCTTCTCAAGAAACCAAACAATAATATAACAAAATTAATTGTCAAGTTGACAAGCTATTCAACATCTTACCTGATAAAAATGGAAAAAATATTCTCAACCTTTTTATTTTTATTTTTGCCAACATTCTCAACCTTTTTATAAGCCCCAATGTTAAATTTTCTTACACTAAATTTAAATAAATCCTAATACATTGGTTTTGAAGCTCTAATTACACCCAAATGAAGAAAAGCCAAATTGACCGAATCAACTTAGAGCAGACTAAACCGGACTATTCTCATAATTAAACTTCAAAAAACCGGTCAATATCTAAGAATGAAGTTACGATGTCGACTCAAATCTCTTCCTTTAAGGGTACAAAAATAAAAAGCCATTTGTTTATCCGTTCTTTGTTTTCTGATTATAATATTCAGCAGAGTCATATCTATCTTCATCTTCGTCCTCTATACACCGGAAATTATTTCTCGACGGAATTTTCACCGGAGATGACTTCTTCTCCGTTTTCAACTTTCTTCTGTTGGTTTCGTTGTTACTATTTTTGTTGTTGTTTTTTGATAAAGTATTTTTGTGTTGTTCTTCGTGAAACATTCATCGGAAAATATAACATCGGATTCATGAAACTCTTCTGACATCGAACAATCAAAAAGAAAATTTTGGATAGATTTTGAAGAGAAAGGTAGGCAAATAAGAGAGAATTATAAGAAAATATGGAATTTTATATAGACCGAACATAGTAAAGAGTAACTCAGGTTTTACACGTATATCTATATACATGTATTTGTATGTATAGGTGTAGTTAAGATTAAGTACGATCTTGTGTTACATCAGATGATGTCATAGTGAAAGTGTTTGAGTGAACTCAAGGGATTCAAACTAATGATTAAGAATGTAATCAATTATTATCGTCAAAATAAATAATTAATAGTCATAATAAATAAACACATCTTTACAAACAATAACAAATATACATTTTAATTTATATTTTAGCTGAAAAGATTCAACTTTAGAAATAGAAAAAAGATTACTTAGAATTTTTTGAATATGATGAAGATTTGACTTAGTATAAAATAATTTATATAAAAGGAAAAAAATAATTCCTAAGTAGTTATTGAGGGAAAATATACAATTGATAAGTTAAAGAATACTTAAAAAAAAAGAGAAATAATTGGTTTGCAATGGTAAAGGTGATTTGTGAGGGAAGTTAATATAAAAATGTGTTTTTTTTTCAATTCTTCTTCTTATTTATAAAATTTTCGATTAATAAATTAATTTTGTGCTATTATTTATATTTTTCTAGAATAACTTCTATGAAATGAAAAGAAAAACAAAATAACATGAGTTAAAAGCCACAAACCTACGAAAATATAAAAATACCAACAGTTTGACTACCCAAAAAAAATCTAACGGTTTTAAATTATGTTCTACTTTGACAAAAATGCATTTACCATTACATAATGGTTACGCAATTATAAAAATTTTTGTTGTTATGGAAAATGTAAATATTAAGAAGGAAGTATTTCAATTTGGAAATATTTTCTTAATAAACGTTTTCTATATATATGAAATTGAATCAACAAGATTTTGGTGAAACCTATATTGTTTAGAACCCTATAACAAATAAAAACACATAATTTGATTTGTAAAATATAATAATTATAGAGGGGGAAACCATTAACAAATTTAATTTCTTTCAAAAGTCGGAAAGTTCTTATATTATTTATTTTGTAAGAAGTTGATAATAATAATAACTATATTTGGTTTGCTTTGGATTATTATTTGAGTGAATAGTATACTTTTTATCTATTATTTATCATTTTTAATATATTTTCATAATATGCGATTTATTATTTTTATTAGCTAAAACCCAATTTATATGAATTCATCAAATCCTAAAAAGAAAATCGATAAATAAATTTTAAATTTTATATGGGTATAAATATATTTTAAAAAGTGTGATCTTTTCTTAAAGAAATGTATCTAATAATGAAAAGATGTAATGAAAATACACAAATTTAAGAACCCTATTGATATGAATTAATCAAATCCCAAAACAAATTTAATAACAAAATTTCAAATTATGAAAAGATTGAACACTGATATTCACTACAAGACAATTGTGAATTCATCAAAACCAATTCCAAAACAAATTTCTAAAGTATATATAAATTATTCCAAAAGATGTACTTAAAAAGATGTAATGAAAACTTAATACTGTAAATTGCATTTCGCCGTAAATAAATAATCACAATACATGACATGACTAAAGAAGATTGAAACCAAACTTGAAAAGTTTCTTGAGAAAAAAAAATTATGAATGACAATTATGATATTTTTTTTACTTATTTGAAAGTAATAAAATTTTGTGAAATAAATATAAAGGATTGAATATCCACATTCACTACAAAATAAAATTGTGAATTAGCAAACGAATTGCAAAAATATATTTCTAAAGTAGATATAAATAGATTTCAAATGGTGTGATTGAAAAGATGTAATGAAAAGTCACAACTGTAGAATAGAGAGACACAACCATAAATCGTATTTATTCAATAACATACATTTATTTTAAAATGAAAAGTTACAAACAAAGAGACACAATCTAAATCGCATTTATTAAGATTGTTATTATAGATAGATTACACAAGTCTTTATCTGCATTAGCACATCATTTCACCATAATACATTTCCGTGTGGGTACGTTACGTAATTAGTAGTATCCATCATAAGTTCATAAATCATTCAAGGTTCTTTTGTTTGCAATAAATATATGTTTCGGGAATTGCATGATCAATTATGAGGAATTAACTTAAGTTTATAAGAAAAATGCATTTTATCAAGTGGTTAAGATCTGTTACTTTTCCGTCAGTTTGGTCCAATGAGCTGCATAAACCATGTAGTATTATTTACGATTGGAGTAGATTGAGCTGTAAATCAGATTTCGACGATCTAATTGACATAAAAAAATCAAGGATATGTGAAACATTTAAAAAAAATTTCTTACATTAAATCTATATTGTTCATGTATTTTTAGAAATAATTATGTCTACACAACAAAATAATCAAGTATCTTATCTATTAGTAGAAAAGTAATTATTATTAGAAAGCTTATGTGACCATACCACGTTAAATTTCAGCGTGGTTGATTACAAAATTACCACTAATATTAAATTTTAGTTTATTTTTTATATTTAAATAATTTTAAAATTTTTTTATAATATGAGATTATTACGTAAAATACATAAACTTTTGAATATTACATTTATATAATATAAAGTTGTAATTTATTTTTTGACTTAATTTTTTTTTCTTGTAAGGAAATATAATGATTTCTAGAATTTTAAATTATCTGGAAAATTAATTTAAAAATTTTTTCTTAAATTTAATACGATTTTAAATTTTTATGAAATAAAAAATAGTTACAAATATTGCGTACTTATCATAATATTTAATAAATCATATTCCTATTTGAACATTTATTTTTTTAATAAAGCAAATATTATTAATTTTCAATACATCGTAAACATTTTTTTTTGTTAACAAATGGATCGACCAGACCCGATCTATAGCCTAAAACCCACCCTAAAATCCTTTTTTAATCTACTAATGTAGTGGAGAGTAATCAAATCATGATGCATGAGTCATTAATTTGATCATCATAACCACCGGATTGTGAGTAACTAAACATATATCGTAAACATCTGAAAATAATTTTTTTTTATAATATAGATGATTATATAAAATACATATAACATTAGAATTTTACATTTATGTTTGAGCAGAATTTAGCTCAAAGGTTATAAATCCAACTCGAGGTTTTTAAAGGGAAAATGGGCAAGGCTTATGATCTTTTAAGGATGTAAAAAGAATTGCCTAGAGAGTAAAGTGTCGACTTGCTTTGTATTACTTGTGTGAAACTATTAAAACTTGGTTTCTCTATGGAAATCTCCTCCTCTGTTTATAAAGTATAAAGACGATTACAGCTGAATCAAGATAGAAAATATTACATTTCTGTTCATATTTGCTGTTATCTAAAAGATCCTTTCAAATCGGATTAAGAATATTTTCATTTCTCTGCTTGATGACGTGTTGACCGAGTTCTTCTCATTCTGATGAGTTGCCGAGAATGAGCTCTTCCGAGTTGATGCTAAGTATCCGAGATAATATCTCATGTAATTTGTCAAGTTTAGGATTAAGATCATTAATTGTTATTCATGGACCGAAGTAGGATCTCGGATCCATCTCCCACAATTGTCCCTCCCCCCAGACTCGAAAAGTTGTCTCAAAATTTCCAAGTCAGAAGATTAACCTTCTTCTGGAATCTTTGGTCCACGTATCTTTCTGTCATTGGTCTATTTTGCGATTTGACCCGTTATTTGTAGGTCATCATTGTGCGTCGTTTCGGCTTCTAGTAAATTCCTATAAATACCGTGCTTATGCTATTTATTTTTTACCTTCATTCGAGTTGCAAAGGTACGTAACTTCTCTCTATACTTTCTCTCTTTACTTTTGTGTTGAGACGCTACTTTTTTGCTTTATTCTTGTTGTTTTTAATTGTGACGAGATGAAAAGGGATAGACTTGAGTCTGATCTTAAATCCGGTACCAAAAGTTCCTTCATCTGATTCCTCCACATCCTCTGGCGATGTTAGTACTGGAGAGGCGAATTCTTTAGGTAGAGGAGGTGATGTTGAGTTGAATCCTTTAGTGGATTCTGATGATGATATTGTGGTCCTTGGTAGAGATGGACAATCTGGGCATGCATCTCCTATTTTGACAAGCACTCCCATTTCAGTTGATAACCTCAAGGCTTTGGAGAGATGGCCTAACTCTCTTGACATTGGTCCGACTGTGATCAATAATGCGAAGTTGGAGAAAGTCTTTAGTTTGTGCCCGGCAATGAGGATTGCTGATATTCGAATTATGAGTCCATAAGACAGGTCGTGAACTCTTCACGACGGTTTTGTTGCTATGTAGGACTAGTGGTTTACATAAGCCAGACTGTAGTTCCCGATCCCAGAGCTATTGCCAAAATAGTGCTCTGCTAGGAACATTGCAATATCTCAACTCGGGTGTTCAAGGATAATGGATATTCTTGGGGCCTTGATTTTTGGGAGCGAATCTGGGGTTGAAATTTCACTTCGACTGTTCGAAGATATAATGGTCTTCTGTGCACACACGCCTTCTAAAGGCACTTTCTTCGTTAAGGCTAGAATGACCTTTGCTTCTTAGATGGCTTTACTTCCGAAGTTACGAATTGGAAGCATTGTTACTTTATCACTCGTCTTTATGAGCATCTTTTTGCTAATGATCGTATAAACTTCAATATTATCTAGAGAAGAAACCTGGTAGATTTGTAGGAGTCTTGATACTTGCTCACTTCTATTTTTCTGACTTGTGAATTTCTAATTTATGTGTTTTCTTTGGCACTGAAACATAAAACGTTTCGTCCCTCCCTCTCGAACTATCAAGATTTGGTAGATAAGCTTCTTGGAGTCCCTTGAATCACTTGGAAAAATCTACCAGCCGGTCTCCCCACTCATGCAGCTTCTCGTCTTTCAACATGTTTTTTCTTTTCGTTAAAGTTGTTGTTTGTTGCTTCAAATTTTGAGAATCACATCTTTGTTTGCAGGAACTTTGTGAGCCAGGGTGGAAGTTGACGATTCCGTCATGCCCAACATCATGGGTGGCCTTGATGTCGTCCTTAATGGTGCTTTGCTTGAATCTTCTGGGATTAATGCGCCTCCGGTTGAGAGTTTTATTCCCCAACCGAGTAAAATTGAGGAGACGAAACGTCTCCACATTGATGATGCCCCCGAGACCGAACTAAGGGATCTCAGAAATAAAACACCAGCTCTGAATGCCGAGGCCGACTTGATGTGCTACCTCAAGAATTTTTCTGAGATGCTTCCTCCTCCTGAGAAGATGCTCAATATAAAGGAATATGAAGAAACGTCAATGGCGATGTTCTCAGTAAGTTTTCTTATCTCGTAACTTTTACTCTTATCTTTGAGTTTCTTACATTGCTTTTTACTTCAGCTTATTGCCTAGCTGAACTGGATTCTTTTTGGACACGAAAGGTCCATGACTTTGGAGAATGAAAACGCTCAGAATTTAATGAAATGGCTGACCGTGCTGGCCGTTCTCATCTCGCGGCTGTAGAGGCAATCTCTCATTAAGCAAGGTGCAAGCTGACTTTACTCAGATAGATGCCGAATTAAAGATGGAACAAGAGAGACGCCTTAAGCAGGCCGAGGAGACCTCCGCTCTTAAAGATACCTTAGAGTGCGTTGTGGAGGATAAGCTTATTTCTTTCAAAGATATCGAGAAAGCCAATAACACGGTTTTATCTCTTCAGGTTGACGCTATTGTTTCAAAAAGTTTATAGCTTTTAAGGAATTATCAAGTCGCTTATCTGGCCGATTTGAGAGGATTGCGACTCGATTCAAGGACCTTCAGACTAGTCTAGATGCTCGCCTGACGTTTGCCCAATTTACTGAGTTTAACAATTTGCTTAAGGCCCTCCAGGTGAGGAAAATGGAGATCGACCCGGCTTGTATCTCGTTTGGCTCCGACAACCTTGCAAAGGGTAAAGAGGTTGTTTAGAAGGAAGTCATCATGGATATGCTTCTTGATGATCTAATTGTCCTAATTTTTGAAATAGGGGAATCCTCAAAGCTAGGTGAGGCAGCTTTAGCTTTAGCTTTAGCTCCCCGAGTTGATCCTAAGGAGGTTACTGCTGCTAGACTCTTGATCATCCTGAGGTTAGTATAGAGATTTTAACTCGTCACTATCCAAACTCGGGGTTTTAAAAAGTATGGTTCAAAAAATGATATTATTTTTCCAAAGGTTACCGACGAGAAGGAGTCAAATGAAGAGAGTCGTGATGGCGATACGTTCATCAAGATCGACGACTAGACTTTAGTTGTTCTTTTTTTTTTTGTTATTGTTTGTATAGTACATCTGTTCGAAATTTTTCCTCTTTTTTTTTTTGTTGCATTGGACTTGGGCTCTTCGGCTAAGGCATTGTAAAAATATATTTCTTGAAAATTAACGTTAGACAAATTCGAATAATTAACCGAAACGATTTCGATTTTAACTTAAGATGAATCAAGAGTGAGAGCTAGGTCTCGTTTTCTTTTCTCCCACTTTTTTAAGGGATGAATCCCACTGGCGTGGCCCAAATGAAAGTTAATCTCGTACGCTATTTTTTATGAGTTATACTCGGTAAGATTTTAAGCCTTTGCTTAATACTTGCGAGATTTTAAGACTTAGCGAGACTTTTGGACTCAGCTTAGGTTGTGTGAGGTTTTAAGACTCAGCTAAATATGAGCGAGATTTTAAGACTCGGCTTGCAGTGTGCGAGGTTTTAAGACTCAGGTATGTACGAGCGAGATTTTAAGACTCAACTTATATTGTGCGATGTTTGAAGACTCGGCTAAATAAGAGAAAGATTTTATGACTCAACAAGATATTAAGACTCGGCTTAGCGAGTGCAGTCTCGGTCTTTTCGAGAAATTTTAAGATTTGATGAAAATTTTAAAAGGTTTCAAGCTCGGCGAGATTTTAAGACTAGCCTAGAGAGTAGGGTCTCGGCTTTTAAGAAATATGGTAAGATATTTCATCATTTGTTTTACCGAAGTGGCAACACTATAAGAATTTTATTGTTTTAGTTGCACCGGAATGCTACATACGTACCACGAAGGGATCAAGCCAAGAAAACGTAGTTCTGATTTAGTTAAGAATTTAGAGGATCATCAAATAATGCAGAGAAGGTGCTAAGATGGAACAACTTCATTAGTAGTACGCTTCAAGTTGATGGAATTCAGCTTCGTGGAATCATTTCTCCTTCCATCATAGCGATCTCGTATACTCCGGGTTTTACAACCTTGCATATGATGTCAGGCCCTTCCCAATTGGCGCTGAGTTTCCATGCATTGAGTTTGGCTGTATTCTTGAACACCTTTCATAGTACGAGGTCACATACAGCAAAGTGTCGACTTCGAAATTTCCTGTTGTAGTACTTTGCCGCTTGTTGTTGGTAATTTTGGACATGGAGCAACACGTTGTCTCAGTTTTTTTCCAACTAATCGAGGCTTGTTCCCATTGCGTCATTGTTGGAATCTTTGTTTATTGGAGATCGTTCTCTTTGGAAAGTCGGCACACTAGCTTTGGCAGGAGCTAATGCTTCTATTCCATGGGATAAGGAAACAGCAGTTCGTCCGGTTGAGCATCGTGGAGTTGTATGATTTGACTAGAGTACGCCATCCAACTCGGTTGCCCAATTTCCTTTATTTTCTTCAAGGTGCTTCTTGATTCCATCTATAATATGCTTATTTGTGGATTCAGCTTTTTTGTTGCCTTGAGGGTTTCGTGGTGTGGACATACTAACTCATATATTCCATTTTACGCATAAGTTGCTAAACTTTACTGAGATGAATTAAGATCCATTATCTGTGACGATCTCGTAGGGTAAAGGGTGACGACAAATTATGTTCATCCAAATGAACTTGACAACATCTTTGTCTTTGAGCCAATACTTCTTGACTCTAATTGATAATTACCTTTTTTGATTCCGCTGGAGGGGGAGACACAATTATACCAGCATCTCTTTCGATTCTTTGGTGGTAGTAGTTGCGGGGTCAGGTGCGGCTAAATCAATATCCCCATCTGGGGTTGGCAGAGTTGGTAGGAAGCACGATTGACATGAGATTAAGCCTCTGCTTCAACCCACTTGGAGAAATAATCGCTCATTACAAGCGTGAACCTTTTCTGCCGAGATAAAGGTAAGGACCCGACTATATCCATTGCCCAACGCATGAATGGAAATGGCATTATGAACGAGGTTAACTCTTGGGTAAGGGCATGAATTATATGTCCATGTCTCTGGCATTTTTCATATTTTGCCGAGTATTGTTCGTAATCTTAGGCCATTGTTGGCCAGTAGTATCCGAGCGTTCGAATCTTCTTTACAAAAGATCGTCCACCTGATTGGTTTCCACCAGCTCTGTTATGGGTCTCTTGCAAAACCCATCTCATCTCGTCGTACGACGTCAGTAAAGTTTTCCATCAACTTGTGCGTAAAAAAGACATTTTGCCCTGAGTCTCCATGTTGTCGAAGTGTTTTCTGCGCAGGAAATTTTGTTGATTTTGAACTGCAACTCCACTGACAAATCTTTAACAACTTTCAAGTATGCTTCCATCCGATCATTACTTGTGTTGTAGCCACCATTGACTTGATTGACTACAAGCTGCAAGTCGCAATAACATTTTATATGAGTTTCTCTTATTTCTTTTGTAAGTCGGATCCCCGCGATCAATTCTTCATACTCGGCATCATTGTTGGATGCTGGAAATGCTAAGCGGAATGATTATTCTAGGACCTCTCTGGTTGGATATTTTAGTCAGATTCCAACTCTAGACCCATGCTATGAGGATGATCCATCGATGAAGAGCTTCCAAATTTGCAAAGTCTCATCTGACTCTATTGGTTCCAACTCAGGAGCTAACTCGATTAGAAAGTCTGCAAATACTTGTGATTTTGCACATGTTCTTCCTTTGTACATGATGTCGTACTCATTGATTTTAATAGCTCATTTGGTTGATCTCCCTGATTGGTTTGGGCTGTGTAGGATTTTCTGTCATGGATGGTTGGTAAGAACGATGATTGTATTAGACTGAAAGTAACATCTCAACTTTCTTGCCGAGACTTTGACTGCCAAAGTGAGCTTCTCAATCGATAGATACTGAGACTCTACTCCGTCAAGAGTTTTTTTGTTAGAAGATTAGATGTTGAATCCCCAGTGTACTCGGAGTAGTACATTACTTACCGCCGATACCGAGAAAGTGATATACAAGTAAAGTGGCTCACCTTCTTCTGGTTTGGCAAGAACTGGCGGTGTTGACCAGTATTCTTCAACTCAGAAAATGCATTCTCACATTCTTCATCCCATTTGAAGTTCTTGTTTCCTCGTAATAGTTGATAAAAAGGGAGACACTTATCCGTTAACCGAGAGATAAATCGATTTAATGCGGCAATTCGTCACGTGAGTCTCTATAATTCACGCTTGTTTTTTGGAAGAGTTAATTTCTAAACTACCTTGATTTTTTTTGAATTAGCCTCGATTCCCCTTTGTGTGAGAATGTATCTGAGGAACTCTCCTGATGTTACCCCAAAGGTACACTTGACTGGGTTGAGCTTCATCTGATATTCATTCAGCGTATTGAAGCATCGAGCTAAGTGATCTACATAATCTTCTGCTTTCCTTGATTTTACCAACATATTATCGATGTCGACCTCCATTATTTGACCGAGTTTAACGTTGAACATCTCATTGACAAGTCGTTGATATATCGCTCCTGCGTTCTTCAAGCTGAGAGGCATAACTTTGTAGCAATATGTTCCTCGTTCTGTTATAAATGAAGTCTTCTCTCTATCTTTGAGGGTGCATCCTTATCTAATTGTACCCTGAGAACGCATCCATGAATGAGAGGAGCTCATTTCTTGCAGTTACTTCAACAATTTAATCAATGTTTAACAAAGGAAAGCTATCTTTGGTCAGTCCTTGTTCAAGTCGGTAAAGTCAACGCAGACTCGCCACTTTCCATTCTTCTTTGGAACTACGACTGGATTGGCTAACCATTCGATATATTGCACTTCCATAATAGATCTTGCATCTATTAGCTTTTCACTTCGTTAATTACCGCCTTAGTCCTCTCGGGACCTAGTTTCCCCATTTTCTGTTTGATTGGTTTGTATGTAGAATCAACATTGAGTTTGTGACTTGTTATCCTGGATCAATCTCGGGCATGTCCTGTATGGACCATGCGAACGTCTTGACGTTCTGCTCTAGAAGTCGGATTAACTTTTCTCGGATATTTTTATCCAAGTTGAATCCAATGGACACACTTTGATGAGTCTGTTATGTCAATGTTCACGAGTTTGACCATCGATCGATCTGGCTTCTCGGGTACATGGGGCACTGAAATCGCTTTACCACTAATAAATGCTTATCATGCATGACTTATTGCGTAGCTTCTACTCGGCGATGAAGCATATCCAAGATATCTTAAAATCGCCTCATAAGGTGAAAATTCCTTTATCCATCAAGATCTTTACACACTAATAATAACTCAAAGGGATAGCTTTCATCTCGTGTATCCATGGCGTCCCAAGAATCATATTGTAGATTGGTGGTTTGTCCACTACCAAGAGTGTGATCCATCTCATGATTCCTGCTACCCGGATTAGCAACTTAATGGTTCCTATGACGTGGATTGAACTTCCATCGAATGCAGTCAAAGTTCTATCCACCAGCTTATGATTGACATCTGGAGGTGTCATCTGATAGAATGTTTTCTTGAAGATCAAATCCACTGAACTTCCTATATCAATGAGAATCAGAGACATATTGTAATCGGCGACTCAGAGTTTTATGACAAGCGGGTCGTTATGTGGAAAGCTTATCCCTTCCAGATATTTTGAAGTAAACTATTTCAGCATTAACCAACTTCTAGCTTTCTCCTTGAGTTAATGGCTTCAGATTGCTTGTAGCTATGACTTTTCTTTTATACTTTTTGATCGACCTTATTGTGTTGTCACAAGATTGTAATCCCCCATGATGACATGGACATTGGTTCTTGGAGATTCCAACTCGGGATTTGCTACTTCATTCCTTGCTTTCTTTGGTTTTTCAGCTGTATAGCCTTATTGGACGCATCACGCAATTCAGCTTCTTTCCACTTTTGAGCTTGGAATTGCTGTTTTTCTTCCTCAGAAACATTTCTCCCTTGCTGAATTTCTCGACGAGGATTTCTTGTAACTGCTTGCATTTTGAAGTCGGATGACCAACTCGGTTGTGAAAAACACAATACTCGCCTCGGTTGTAATTACTGTTCCACGTTTTGTCCCACTGCTTCTTAGCTGGACTTCCTGTTTCTCCAACTTGGAAAGTTAATGACATACAGAGTTTTCTTTTGTTATGATTATGTCTCGGCTCTTGGTACTCTTCCTTTGATTCCCTTGCTCTGGAATCTCATGGCTTTTTATGAGCCTTAGCTAGGATTTATATTTCTTCGAGGTATTCAACATGCCTTGATACTCTGCATAAAGCATCAGAGACAGTTGTAAGGTGATTTACGAAAAGATCTCTTCTTAACGCTTCATCATTGACCATTCTGATTCTCAAGGCTTCGATTGTCATATCGTCATTCTCTTTTGCCTTAATCATGGTTTTTCTGAAGCGTCCGAGATATGAGTTCATACGCTTGTCATATCCTTGCTTCAAGTACCATAACTCTGCTGCCAAGGTGTCATGATTGATGAATATAGCATATTGCTTCATTTATAACTCGACTAGTTGGTTAAAACCTTCGATTGATCTAGTTGGTAACTTGGTGAACCACACCAATGCGTCTCCAATCAAATTTTTAGCAAAAATTTGACAATACACTACTTCTTCTTGCTCTGGATGATAGTTTTTCCCACCCATCATGACATTGAAGGCGCTTAGTAATTCTAATAGATCTGTCGTTCCATCATTCGAAGGACAACAAAGTCCCGGACCTCGGTTAATCGAGATCCTTCTCAATCTCGGTGAGAATAGAGAGTTTCAAGCTTGAGCTAGGATTCAACCAATTTCTGGTGTTGAGCTGGTCGCTTGATGGAATTATGACCTCATCTCTTCCATCATTCTAAATACAATTCATCGTCAAGCATTACTAGCATCTGTTGTTGCACAGGAAAATGTTGTGTAGAAACCTGACCTTGTCTTGCGGCATTGGTTAGCTGTGAACTCGGAGTATCCTCGAACAAGTTCCTCTACACGTTGGCGAGAACTTTTACAGAAGGTATATTTGTTTGTGCAGGTGGCGAGACAGAATCTATCAATTTGAGTTTTATCTCGATTCAATCGAAACGCTCATTGTTTCTTCTTCCTACCACCTCTTGATGTGCTAGCAAGTTCGTAGTAAGGTTGCGAGCGATGGGAGCTGGCCAGTTATCCGGGAAGATCTGTAACTCCACGAGACTCTTCTTGGTTATCCTCCAATGTCTGAACTTGGTTCAGAGCTGAGTCGTTAGTTGAATTAAGCTGTTCCTGAGGCGGATTATTAACTCTTCTTACGGGTGGCTGAATTGTACTGTCATTTCCTGACATTGCTGCGGTGGCGCTCTCTTTACTTCCTGTTGCGTAAAGAAATCCTTCGATGTCTTCCACATACAGCGCCAATTGTTCGAGCATGATTTAGCATAAAGGTTTCAAATCCAACTCGAGGTTTTTAGAGGGAAAAAGGGTAAGGATTTTAATCTTTTAAGGATGTAAAGAGAATTGCCTAGAGAGTAAAGTACCGAGTTGTTTTGTATTGCTTATGTGAAAATATTAAAACTTGGTTTCTTTGTGGAGACCTCCTCCTCTATTTATAAAGTATATAGGAGGTTACAACTGGATCAAAAATATGAAATATTACATTTTTGTTCAGATTTGATGTTATCTAAAAGATCCTTGCGGGATTTCAAAAATTTTCCAAATCGGAATAACAAAATTTCATTTCTTTGCTGATGATGTGTCCTGGACATATTCCAAATCCGATTAGGAATATTCCCATTGGTTCTGTTTGATAATATGTAGACTGAGTTTTTTTCATTATGTTGAGTTGCTGAGAAGGAGCTCTTTAGAGTTGATGCTATGTATCCGAGATGATATCTCATGTAACTTTTGATTGTTTTCCCTAATTATATATTTTACTCAATATCAATAGATAACTCAGAAATTATAAAAGTAATAATGCTAATTTTTTAATTGGTAAACTAACAATAATTTTTGTTTTTACCTCTAAACGGTTGTCAGCTTGTATTAGTATAGATGATCCAAGAATGATATATTTAACACAATAAATGATATAGTTAATAGTATAATTCAAATCATACATGTTAACTATAGAAGTAACTAGGAAAAAGAAGAAGAATAAGAGGAGGTTTTGGTTAATATGTTGCATATATAAAAATAATAGAATATTAACGGTGATAATTATGAATATATTTTAATAAATTTGGAGATATACATACAACACAAATAAAAATCTGACAATAATATTGTTAGCAATGTGTTATGACAACAAATAATAAAAAACAAACATGCCATAGCTATGTTATATGGGTAATCTGGCCTTTAATAAATACAACACCCTATATTTTTCATGCATGTTATAAGCTTAATTTTGTACTTATTAGTTGTTATGGAACCGAGATTCCCAATTATATATAGGATAGTGATGTGTTTCACTTTTATGTGTTAACTACAAAACAAATACAGTAAATTAAATGCATCATTTCTCATACTAGGTATATGTCCGCGCTATACAGCGGATTTTTTTTCAACAAAATATTTTGTTTTATGTTGATCATAAATAATATTAAACGGTAATTATATAGATAAAATTTTGATAAGTTATCTTCGATATATATGTGCATTTATGTTTTTGTATAATTCAAGTTTAGGAAACACAAACTCACTCAAAATAAATTCAAAATATTAAGGATAAAAAAGAACATAGACAATGCAGATAGTTGTAGTCAATCTACTCTCAAACTCGTCTAGTTTCATCTTTAATAGAGTCTCACTCTCTTCAAGAGACGCCTCGTGAATCTACCTCTAGATTTTCCCAATATATGTGTCTATACAAATATTTGTCACAACCCAAACACAACTTCCGTTAACAACCGTTGTTCTAGCAAAACCATTTTTTTTTCCCTTGTAATTCACAATCATCTAAAACAACCGCATTAGCTCCTTTCAAAACCGACATTGCCTCTCCGGTTAATGAGCTTTGTTCAACTCATATCAGCAAAGACTTTGTCTCCTACATTTAAATCCACAATATCCCTCGGAACAAGCTCTCTAGCAGGCAAATTACGCAACCCAATTCCATCTCTCAAGACCTTTGCAGATTCACATTGTATTTCTTTAAGAGCCTCGAGTGCTTTCTATGTATTGCTCTCTTGCTATACACAACCACATCGTTTAAAATCAAAATCAAAATCAAAACAATTACAAATGGTTCAACAAAAGCCTCAAACCCTGTTCCAGCTCACAGCAATCTGATGCCTAGAGTAATTTGATAAATTGATGTCCTATTTTTTTGCTGATTAGAATCAAATGATGAAAATATTGGTTCCTCCCACATATATATAAGAGTTTGTACCTAAACGTAAAGACTACTAAAATATTAAAATATAAAAAAAGAACCAAACGTAGGTATTAGATAGTAGTAATAAATATAGAACTTAATTCTATCATTTCAATAAATTTTAAGTCATAATCTTATATACATTAATTCAAAACCTCAAAACAAATATAAATATTTTAACCATCAACAAGCTTTCTATAAACTTTAATTATAAAAATGTCTCGAATTGCTCTATTTCAATATTTTGTTGATGTATGATTTTATAGCATATCATATATATATATATATATATATATGTATATGTTTAACTTAAAAAATCATTTTATATATACAAAAGAACTCTAAAAAGTTAAAATTTGATCCTTGATTTGGTTTAATTTCGAGTTCGGTTTTTTGGGTATATAGATCTAGGACCCATTTGAGTATTTTTTCAGGTTCAGTTCCTCTAGTTCGGATAAATTTTAGTTCGGATTTCAGGCCTCTAAAACAATGTGTCAAAAACAATATTCCAAAATATCAACATGGGTCTAACAACTTAAATGAACATTGTTTAAAAATACAATCAAACAATTCAATCCCGCGTTATAACGCGGGTATAGAAAATTATTTTTGTTAATACTTTCTTTTTTTTTTGTGTTAATTAAAGGGATTCAGAGTTGTATCCCACTTTGTTTTACAAATTACACACAAAAATCAAATCCAATACAATGTAAGGGGGGGTGTATTGGATATGGAATTTTAGAAGATTTGGTGGGCTTTTATATTTGGTGAAATTTTAAAAGATTTTGAAGATGTTTTGGTGATTTCAGCGGGATTTAAAAATACCAATAACAAACTCTATTGGTGATTTGGTAAGATTTTGTCTTTAAATTTGAAGTATTTTGAATGATTTGATAAGATTTCAGATTTCCAAAGCTTCATTACTCGTCATTTATTACGCAGAGAAAACGACAGTGACATGAAGACAAAAGGAACAAAAGGATTGAATCGATGTCATTGATAGCTAACTAATAAAGCAGCATCTTCATCAAACAATAATGTCTCAATTGGCAAGTGTAGCTGTCTCTTAACCTCTATAATGATCCATGCGAGAAAAGTAAACTCGTTTCTGCCAAAAACATGAATTAGACAAAGAACTATCATTATACTATATCCGTACGCACTAGAAGAATCATCAAGAAGATTTCAAATTATCTTTAATTTGTCGAGAAAAAAGCCAAATGTTTTAATCACGTTGAGGGACAAGAAGCTGTTTTTTCGTATGCTCACAGACAGAAGCAAAGTAATATACATGACATATTTTTTGTTATTTTAGCTAGTAAACAATAATTAATCAAATGTACGAAGTAACAAGTTTAAGACATTTGACTAAAAAAATAAGTGATCAATGTGATTAGTCAAGTGATCATCTGTTCGGTTGTGTTCATAGACAACAGAGCTGGTGCAATAGAGTTATCTCCTCCACCGTTCTTGTTGACTTGTTGTTGTCGAAGTCGATAAGGAAAAGGCAGTACATGACTTGTTACATTGTTCTTCCATTGTTGTTTGTTACAGAAGCCATGGCTTTCTCGCTCGCCAAAATAGAATGAATAATCAAATTTCCATCGATCTTTACAAGCTTCTCATTCTCGAAACAAATAGCGATGAAACTAGAGGTTCACTACAATTTCTTTGAGGCACATAGTTNGAATGGATTCATTTACTTGTGAACTTGCTGTCTAGAGATCACCTCAGTTTGAGTTTTGTTAGGCATCTTTGGTAGATTAACTAATCCATTATTCTCATCCTTAAGACCTGATTATCATTGTGATTTCCAATTGCTCTTTGTTACCTCAACTTGCTTTAGTTCTGCATTTCACTATCTGCCTTATCTATTACTCAGTTTGATTTGTTCTATTTTCCTAAGTGTTGCATGACTAATATTCTGTTTGGTTTACTGTTGTTTAGTTCAATTAATTGCTTGCTTACTTTTCCATTAGGTTGATGGTGAATCATCATATCATTTTGCTTGAATTAGAATAGTTAGATAATATCTTTATTGCTAGTTGCTCATCCATTGGTTTAACATCTTTCTGTTCTACAATGATGAAAGTGCAGTAGGTTATTTGAAATAAAGTAAAAACGCTGTTATCAGGTGTGTGTGACAGATTTGTGGGCCGGTCGAAGGCCACGAGCTGGATGCTCATTGGCGAGGCCCATTAGACTTGAGCGTATTGGTGACATGGCCAACTCTTGTCAACGTGGCCAACACTTGTCGACGTGGCCACCTCTTGTTGATGTGGCCAACTTTTGTCGACGTGAATATTAGCAGTAGATCCTAAATGGGTCAATGGGGTCATAGGCCCACCTCCAACAGTATCCAAATTATCTTGATCCATGTATAGATATTCTAGAATTTTGTATTTCTTTAGAAATTTTGTCTTTCTTTTCAGATTTTAAGATTCTTGGTTATCATGGTTTTTTACTATATTGGCGTATCGTTTTTCACGTAACATAAATGTAACCTTACTGATTTTTGACAATATAAATGTTCTAATTCATTATATTACGTAAAATATATTTCATAATATTAGTTTTATTCATAATTTTTTTGCGCAATTTTAATTTTTATTTTAAAGCATGAAATATATCTTTATTTAAGTTTTTATTTATATATCAAAAATATTCCCAAAATGGCCATGAGCTCTGAGCTCCCCGAGAGAAAATTCATTGCTGCTTCGATTTCGAGATCAAAATCATTCTTCCGAAGATGCTTCCTCCCAATGAAATATTTCAGTTCTGTACTTTCATGGTGACTACGATCATGGCGATCAAAGCGTTATTTCATGCCACTGTTCCAGTTCCTCTGCAACGATTCGTGATTTCATTGCTGCTTCGATTTCGAGATCAAGATGGTTCTTCCTAATTTAGAAAGTTCATTAATATTACATTTATATTAGACGTTATCTATGTTCATAAGTCTTTTATAATTAAACTCTATAACGATATTCATAATATTATGTTATAACAATATTCACAATTTTTCATAAGCATATTCCGAATATTTACGAACCAAACAAAAACATATAAATTCCCTACAAATCAGAATCAAAGCATCATACATTTCGTCTTATAAATACCAAAAAGTTTCAAAGTCAATCGAAAGGACTTTACCTAATGTTAACTAGGAGACATAAGGAGTGGACTATGAGACCTAAGGAGGAAGTAACTAGAAGAGAAGTTTGGTTAAGATTGAACAAGTCACATGGCTCCTTTGGGAACCATGTTATGACCGTTGGTGACCAAAGAGGAAAGTCTTCTCCTTGTCTTTCATAAAGCATATGGCTTGCTAGAGAAAGATTTGCCTTTAGTTACTTGTTTGTATTAGAATGATAATCATCTATATAGGACTGTGTAAAGTATACAGATTTGAATTAAAAAAAGAGAAAGAAAAGCTTTCTTCTTGCACTCTCTCTCTCATTCTCGGATTCCAACTCTCTTAATCTCTCTTATAATCTCTTCATTAATCTTNTTTGTATTAGAATGATAATCATCTATATAGGACTGTGTAAAGTGTACAGATTTGAATTAAGATTATGGAAAGCTTTCTTCTTCCACTCTCTCTCTCATTCTCGGATTCCAACTCTCTTAATCTCTCTCATAATCTCTTCATTAATCTCNGATTCCAACTCTCTTAATCTCTCTTATAATCTCTTCATTAATCTTTTAACTTTCAATCATTCTTTCATGGTATCAGAGCACATCTCATCCTAGGATAAATTTAAACTCCAAAATCTTCCCTAAACTTCTCATTTCTCGGAGGAAACCTCCATCTTTGCTATTTCAAAAAAAACATTTTTTTGTCCATCGGGTAAAAGGGTGCTTCCTTGAAACCACGATAGAGAGCTTGAAGTTTTTTGGGAGTTCATGTGGTTCTAAAGGGTGTTAACTACCTCCTTTGGTCAAGAACCGTGACTAGTGTCTTGCAAAGCCGAGGGCTTTGGGCTCACATTGAAGATGGGGCTCCAAAGAAGGTGGTGTCCGTTAGTTTGAGAGCAAAAGAAAAGGAGGGTGAGGTAAGTGCTACTGTGACTTCTGAAGAAGATGAAGCAAAGTGGTATCAAGATGACCAAGTTGCTCTAGTCATCATTCAAAG
>OVAX01001983.1:0-35721 GCA_900406405.1 Lepidium africanum | reverse complement strand
TTTAGCGACTAAATTTTTCAGTCACAATATTCAGTCGCTAAATGCATGTTTTCTTGTAGTGTTGGTCATAACCATCATGCATTCGATCACATAATTGTTTTCATCAATTCATGTTGCTAGGTTCAGTATTCATGTTGTTGTTGGTGACAATACCATTCACTCGACATTGTGATCTCTGATTACATTGGCTTTTGTTTACTAGACGCAACTGCTACTGAACTTCTTCGATTAGTCTTTGTCGAGGTAACTCAAAATTTGCATCTTACTATTACCAACTTATATAGTATATACTTTTATGTAATTTAACTTGGTATTTCTTATTTTTCTTATTTCCAGAGGAAAAATCTACCAAAACTACCTCTTTCTATAAGTAACTTAATAAGAAAATAATTCATAATTGTGGTTGATGTAGAAAAAAACCATATTATGTATGGTGCATCAAAACCGTATAAAGTTAATCGACTGGTCACTAAATATGATTTGATTAGGAAGTTCAATGAATTCAAAACTACTGAGGTATGAAAAGTAAAGAAGAATTATACGATTTATTATTAATTTAGTTTTATATCTATATTTCCCTCAATTCTAATGATTTTGAATTACATGTTTAAGGATCTTGATATAAATGAATCAAAGGACAATGATTAGGCGAATATTTCTTCTTGCATTTTTAATTGATAGCATATTTTCCTTCTTTAAAACCATATTCCGTTTTTTTTAAATCCTAAGATCATACTTTTAATATTACTTCCTTTTTTTTTATATTCTTATAATTAACATTTATCATATATATAAATTAATATTTGGAATCAATAAGTTAATGAAATATCATTATTCTATATCTTCATAGAATGACATAAAGTTCTTTATTGGAATATTCATAAGTATATAATTTTTTTATTTCATAAATATTTAAAATAATAAAAAATGAAAACAATTAGTATTATATTGTAATTAATCGCACATTAAATGATTCACTATGTTTAAATTAAATAATTATGAATAGTTGTTTTTAACTTTTAACACAAACAATAGACACTTTAATCTTATTGTACTTACTAATACATATAATAAATATATGTGTGATTGAATTAAGTCGAAAAAATTAAATTTATACGGAAATAATATCAATTATATATATATATATATTTATCTTTAAATAATGTGTAATTTCCTAAAGTGTTTTTATAATGTCCAACAGAATAAAGTATCTAACTGAATTTCCCTTAATTTCCCTCTAATTACGGTTTGAATTCTAAAATATCGAACACATATTACTAGAACAAGTAAACCCTAAACTTAGTATTTCTCTTTTTGCACTTCTTGATCTCTATCACATTCTTCTGCTACTATGTGTTTTAATCCTCTACATATTAATCGGTTTGTTTCATATCTATCAAATTCTTTTTGTATTATGGTTTCATATGAATTATTATTACCCATCACGAACAAATTATTTTATATATTCTTATTTTATTCAACACCTCACAGTTTTTTTCTGATAGCTTTGTGATTTTAATATTTAGTACATCTGTAAGTATGAAGAAATCAAAGCCTAAAAACCGTGATTCAGTTTGGCTACTTCAAGAGCATCTAAGAGACAGAGAAAAATCATTTCAGAAAATGGTTTACATTTTTCCACCTATCGATTCTAATTCTAAATTATATCGTTGGTACAATTTTAATGTGTGTACTTTTTAATTACCAAATTCAGCTGATTCTAAAGAAAAAAATTGTGGATCATCCAGTCAAAACCGATCTATCTTGGGAGACATTACTAATGTTGGTAATACCCAGAGTAACCTTTATGATCGTATTGTTCTTCAAAATCCAGGAAGGTGTTCAATTTCATTTTTATTTGATTTTTATCAAAAATGCTTATATGTTGATTAAATATACATTTCATAATTTTTCAAATGTAGATAAAAAGAAATTGACAAACCGTGATAGACTATTTGCTGATTCAATTGCTAAAATGTTTGGGAAAGAACATAACCTATATAGCAAGCTGACACAATGTTCAAGTTCTATATCAAACAATATAGCGTCATCAATCCATGGGAGCAATAATAAACTTACTGTATATTGAATCTCGAAACTATTTATTTACTATACAATTTTATTGTATATTATCGATATCTTACTGTATGTAGGAACCACATGCCTATCGAATAATCTCAATGAGAGACTAAGCTGCACTGAAGAATCTGATTCAAGAGAATAAGATGGTGTGTAAATTGTATAATTCCTATATATAACTTTTTATATTGTAGATTACTTATTTTTCGGTAAATAACTTTAACAAAAAGTCGTATGTTTCTTGAATCGTTATATATTATGTTGCAGATTTAAATATCGAGTTTGTAAGTGAGACTGAATCTATAGATGATATACCTGGAGTTTATTACTCTGAAAGTGAATATGAGGACATTGATAACGCTACTACTAATATTGGTAGTAATTTACAAGCTACTAATGGTTGTAATGCTAATTCTCTTGCTCATTCAACAGTTGAAAATATACATCATAGTTCTAAATTTCTTAAAGGTATATATCTTATTATATATATTGTATATTTTTTATATGTATATATATATTATAATTCTTATGTCATTGTTAAGAATCTTAACAGAATATGTAGACGAAGGGGATCCAGTTTACAATGTGTACATTGTGGTGCAGCAGATTGGTATGGCGAGAGGTTGCATAAAAAGAAAAGCTATAGACATCAAATATCATTTAAAGATTGATGCATGCATGGAAAAGTCAAATTGCCACTACTAGAACTTGCACTGCAAGAATTGATTGATCTTATCACAACCGATGATGAAATAAGTCGAAATTTCAGAGAAAACATAAGATCATACAACATGATGTTTTCTTTCACATATTTTGGTGGCAAGATAGACCATTCAATCAATATAGGTCGTGTTCCTAAAATTTACATAATTCATGGTGAGAATTACCATCTATTGGGAAGCATGATCCCAGAAAACAGTGATCCAAAGTTCTCGCAACTTTATATTCATGATACTTCGAATGAAGTCATGAATAGGCTTAGAGTATACTGGTAATTGTGTAGCTTAGAAGTTATCATACTGACGTTTTTTTAATTTATGAAATCTTTAACACATTTTACTTATTTGCTTTATGTTTTTTTTTTTAGTTCGAACATGGACAGTAATAACCATGAATCATCTAATAGCTTGAGAACAGACATTGTTGAGATTCTTAGTAAAATGTTAAATGCAGTAAATCCTTATGTCAAATCGTTCCATACATACAAAGAGAGGTTTAGAGAAGAAGATACTGAGACATTACATTTTGTCTTGCTAAATTCACATGAAAAAGATGGAAGGTTATACAATAATCCTACTTCTTCTGAAGTTGCTGCATTGGTTGTTGGTGATTTTGTACTTGGCATTGATAAAAGAGATATTTTTATTGAGCGGAAATCCGGTAAGCTGAAAATGATAAGTGAGCTATGTGCATCTTATTTGCCTATGCAGTATCTTGTTGTATTTCCACATGGAGAAGATGACTGGATATTGGGTATTGAGAATTCTTTTTTAGAAAGGTCTGGTACGAAACAAAAGCATCTAACATTGAAAAAATGGTTTGCCTACCGTATCCAAGAAAGGGATAATGAACCAAAAATACTTCTTAGCTCTAGACGTTTATTTCAGCAGTTTCTGGTTGATAGCTATACAACTATTGAGTCTAACAACATCCATTATTTGAGGAAAAATCAACCAAAGTTGCGGTTTGGTACGTATGCAAGGGTCAAAGAGGCTTCTGATCAAGGAGATGTTGATTTGGTTGATCATGGTTCTAGGATCCTCATTCCATCTTTTTTCACTGGTGGTGAAAGGTTCATGAGACAAAACTACATGGATGCAATGGCTATATGTAAGTATCTTGGATTTCCTGATCTTTTTATTACATTTACATGCAACCTTACATGGCCAGAAATAACAAGATTTCTTCAAGAGAGAGGTCTATGTCCTGAAGATAGACCAGATATTATTTGTAGATTATTTAAGATGAAGCTAGACAACCTCTTGAATGATTTGACTGGAGATAATGGTGTTTTTGGGAAAATTGCAGCATGTATTCTATTGTATTTAATTATTTAGCACAAAATAAAGTCATGTTAATTTATTAAATAATTTATTTATTACATGTGAGATATTTGATAATATAGCGGATGATGTTTAAATTAACTAATCTTATTATATTGTTGTGTTTTTTCAGCCATGTATACGGTTAAGTTCCAGAAAAGAGGTCTTCCTCATGCACATATTTTGTTGTTTATGCATGAAAACAACAAGTATCCCAAAGCTGAAGACATTGACAAGATAATTACTACTGAGATTCCAGACAAAGCTGAAGACCCAGAGTATTTTGATGTTGTCAAGGAAATGATACTTCATGGTCTATGTGGTTCTATAAACATGAATTCTCGGTGTATGAAAGAAGGAAAATGCTCTAAGTTTTACCCAAAATGATTTAATGAGTCTATAACTGTTGATGAAGATGGTTATCCTGTTTATAGGCGTCGAGATAATGGTCGATTTGTTAAGAAGAATGATTTCTAGTGTGATAATAGGTATGTGGTTCCACATAATATACTTGTATCGGTCAGATACAGAGCATATATCAATGTCAAATGGTGTAACCAGTCATCAGCGGTGAAGTATTTATTTAAGTACATTCAAAATGGTCATGATCGAATAGCATTTGGTCTTAGAAGATCTAATACTGACGGTGTTAGTAATGATATACAATCAGAAGATCCTGACTTAAATAAAAATCGTGAAGATGAGGATGAGATTAAGACATACTTTGACTGTATGTAATTTATTATCTATCTTAATTCAATTTTTATAAGAATATATAATTCAAATATATTTTAGTTTCACTTTTATTTTGCTTATTGATATAAGTATATTTTTTATGTATTATATCTATTCAGCATGATATTAATAAAAATGTTTATTTACATAGGTACATATCTGCGTGTGAAGCCGCCTAGCGAATTCTAGCTTTTCCAATACACTATAGATCAATTCCTGTTGAGAAGCTATCTTTCCATAAATTTTGGTTTGGAAAGATGATGATCCTGTTGAGAGTGTACTAAATCGAAAGCCTATTGATAAGTCAATGTTTGTTGCATGGATGGAAAGGAATAAACATGACCCTGAAGCAAGAAAACTAACGTATGCAGAATTTCCTTCAAACTATATATATATAACAAGAAGACAAAGTCATGGAACAAAAGGAATATAGCTCGTTTTGCAGTTGGTAGGATTTACTATGTTCCACCTTCTCTTAAGGAATTTTTTTATTTGAAGATTCTACCTAACGAGGTAAGAGGTCCAACATGCTATGAAGATATTAGGACAGTTGACTGTAGAGTTTATCGAACTTTCAAAGAGGTATGTGTTGCTAGAGGATTATTAGATGATGATTCGGAGTATATTGAAGCAATTAAAAGTGCAAGTCAATGGGCAACATCATCTTTTTTGAGACATGCCTTTATTCATATGCTATTATGTAATAGCGTAACCTCTCTAAAATTAATTTAGGAAGCTACTTGGAAATTGTTATTAGAAGATATTCTTATCAAGAGACGAACATTGTTGAAAATCAAAGGTAAAAATATATACTAAATGTTTTAAATTACGTTTATGTTTATAAGTTTACTGTGTTCATGATATAAAAACATAACTGGTGTTGTGTAGATCTTATGGTAACCGATGATCAGATTCAGAATTTTACTTTGGCCGAGTTGGATTCTATTCTGAAGAGTAATGGTTCTGCATTGTCAAAGTATCCATCATTGCCATAGTTAGATGATTCTCTTAATCAGGTTCAACTAAACCAGTATATGTTTGATGAGCTAAACTATAACTGTGCTAAGCTCAAAGAAGAGCATGATGTAAAGTTCAAACGTCTAACACATGAGCAGAAGGTTATTTAAGATAACGTGGTTAATATTGTGTTGAATCATAAAGGTGGTATTTATTTTGTTTATGGTTTTTGGAGGTACTAGGAAAACTTTTATGTGGAAAGTTTTATCTTCAGCTATACGGTCTAGAGGAAAAATTGTTATTGCTTCCAGCGGAATTGCTTCTTTATTATTAGTAGGTGGTATGACTGCCCATTTTGGTATACCTATAAATCATGATGAGTTTAAAACTTGCTCTATGAAGAAAGGGTCTGATTTGACTAATTTGATGAAAGAAGCATCCTTAATTATATGGGATGAAGCATCCTTAATTATATGGGATGAAGCACTAATGATGAGCAAGCATTGTTTTGAGTCTCTTGATAGAAGCCTACATGATATAATAGGGGTCAAAGACAAACCATTTGCTGGAAAAGTTATTGTATTTGCTGGTGATTTAGACAAGTTTTACCAGTCATTGTTGGTGGTGTAGGGCTGATACGGTAATGGCAGCATTGAATGCATCTTATCTATGGAATGAACGCAAGGTTTCAAGGTTGACAAAGAATATGAGGCTACAATCTTCTTCTTTTATAAGTTTGGAGGAGTCTGAAGATATCTAACGTTTTTCTGATTGGATTCTTGCCATTTGTGATGGTTGAATAAATGAACCTAATTATGGTGAAGCTATAATTGATATTCCTGAGGATTTACTTATTAGTGGAGCTTCTAATCCAGTAATCTCTATTTGTTCAGAAGTTTATGGTGATTTTTTAGATCATCTCTATGACCCAATCTTCTTTAAAGACAGGGCTATATTATGTCCAATGGATGTTGATCTAATCAATGATTATACACTTTCTCTTCTATCATGTATGTTTCTCTATATGTTAAACTTGGACTGTTATTTATTGTTTTTTCATAAACAACTTTGCAATCATCATTTATCGATTTCATATGTTTTTGTCCTATGTATTCTTTGCAGGTGATGAAATGACATATTTGAGTGCAGACAGTTTATGTCCAACTGATTCTTATTTGATTGATACAATGATCTTTACACTTGATTTTCTTAATAATATTAAGATGTCTTGTTTCCCGAATCATTCTATCAAATTGAGAGTCGGCTCTCATTATGCTAATGAGAAATATCGATGCCAAAGTTGGATTATGTAATGGTACAAGACTGCAAGTCACACAGATGGCTAAACATGTCATTGAAGCCTGTATAATCATTGGAGACAAGGTTGGTGATAAGATATTAATCACTAGAATTGTCATCTATCCTTCAGATACAAAATTACTGTTCAAAATGTGTCGTAGACAATTTCCTATTTATGTTGCCTTTGCTATAACTATCAACAAAATTCAAGGTAACAAGGTTGGTTTATTTCTTCCAAGACCAATATTCTCTCATGGTCAGCTTTATGTAGCAGTTTCTAGGGTAAAATCTAAAAATGGATTAAGGGTGCATATTTTGGATAAAAATGGAAATGCTGAAAGTAAGACAATGAATGTGGTGTACAAGGAAGTTTTCCAAAATTTATAGGTATTATTTACTCAACATGTTTTTAATTTTTTCTTTCTGTTTTTTTTCTATTTTAGACTTTGTTAACCCAAATCAAAATATTATGTCCAATGTTTAGATTTACGTAATTCATAACCGTATATAAATAGTCTATATTTGCATGAAACAAATGATTAATTTTATATTTTTATTAAAGTTGTAGTTCTAACTTTATATCTTACAATTTAAAACTTTATAATATAGTTAGTGTGTTAATTGTCTTTATGGAAAAAAAATATAATCAAATAAATTTTGATAATCATTGTCAAAATCGAACATAAAATATGAAAGTAAATAATTTTACAAAATATGAATTTATGTTTAGTAAGTACTAATAACCGAATTATAAAATATGAAATAACATAACATCCTTAACAGCTACTAATTATTAGGAAAATGAACATAGTTTTGTATTCTCAAATGCATATTTCACAAGCTTCCGATTTTGGTTCATCAATGTTGTGATCAACATTATCCCAACCTACGAGGAAAGGAAGAATCTGAATAAACTTCACATTCTCCTCTAACATATGATTGTTGCATAATGATTCGGTTGATTTTCTCCATGCCAATGAAGACCAGCTGGTCCATCAAATACATTTGCTAGAACTTCAGCAAGATACTCTAATGTGTCAATTACGGTCGACCTAAATAGAGCCTCTCTTGTGTTATCGCCAAGACAAATCAAAGTAAAACTATAAAGCAATTTTGCTTCTAGAATTCCGGCAACACTAGCTCTAAATAACATATTAAATCCATTTTCTTGGTGACCATTCACAAAGTACTCTCTTAAACCACATCGGTATATGGCTTCAATATTTCCAAAATCATATAACCTTCTATGAAAGTTATTGAAAATATTTCATCGGTTTGGTAATGGATAATAAGGAACGTTACCTAGGGAGATGTTGCTTAGAACTTCATCTCTATCACAAATATTTTTGAATGTCGGAGACACAACCCTCACATTTCGAATCTCATCAATCCCTTCGAGTGCACATCGAGCAATGATCTTTGCTAAATTTCCTCCGTAGGGCCATGATATCAGTCATTGCAACAATATTGCTCTGAAAATAAAAAAAGAAAAAATCTATGATTTATTTCACTGATTAATAATTGTTTCATTGTTGAAACTATGCAAATCTATTTATTTAATTCGCAACAAATACTCAGAAAAATTATGAACCCTAGATACGATGTACAAATAAAAATAACACATACTACAAATTTTAAGTCAATTTTTTAAAACTTATTTTCTCTTATAACAACATTAAACAGATTTTTAATTTTTGTTTAAATGTCTTTTATAAGAGCAAATTTAAACAACCTAATTTCGTGCTTTATAGTTTTCATCATGAAGGATTGGTTGAATTAATTCTTAAATTCATATTAGTAGAATTATCTTACTAGATTTCCTATCAGATTTGAATCTCTGTCTCTTTTCATCTATCCAACGAATGATGTTCTATAAGTAACTATACAAAAATTGTATAGGAAACAATCAAAACATAAACTCGGAAACGTAAAATTAAATTGTTACCTTAGCTTTCTAACTTGATTTAAAACTATTTGTAAAACCTGAGTAGCAATCGTACTTATAATAGTTCAATAGTTCAATGGTGACATTGTTATTATATATATTAACGTGTTAGTGAGATTCAGTTAAGAAAATATATTTGTTGATTTCTTTCCCCAAAGGTATGATATTTTATTCTATGAAATAAATGGGACATTGATCATAACTAAAAAATAGTATTTTTCTTTATTTATAAAAGGTTTTTTTAATTACCTTAATAATAAAATGGTTAACTTAAATTATATTAAAATATCCAAAAATAAAATATGACAACTCATCAAAAGTGAGATTACTTCTATTAATAATCTTCAAATATCAAACTGATTTTGTGATCCCATAGGCAAATGTGATATACTCCTGATATTAGTCTATTGATTCTCTCATCCATATTACCCCAATCCTCAAAGTAATCAACAATATCCATAAAGTTTCCATTGCAGTTGTGTTCCTCCCTCGCATACAAAAATTTAAGTACAGCCAATGCAGTTTCTCCATTCCAAAGCAGACCTGTCAGACCGAAGCATACACTTTGTCGAATACTTCTGATATACGTCAATTTTGTACCTACTGTCAATCTGTGTAGATTTTTTAGGACTTTATAACCATCCTCCTTCGAATGCTCTCCAAGACATATACAAATAAATCCATAGACCAATGTTGCTTCTAGTACTCATTTTTCACTAGCCTCTATTAACTGATCAAGTCCCTCTCTAGGCATACTATCAACAAAATAGTTTCTAATACCGCATCTGTAGATAGCTTTCGGATTTCCTGCTTTACATAATCTTGCATTAAAGTTATTGAAAATAGCAAGATTGTTTTCATATGTATAAAATGGAACATCACTAAGAGAAAGATTTCGGAGTATGGGATCCAGATCACAAATCTCGCATAATTTTTAACAGTTAATCTCAAATTGAGGATCATCTCGATCCCTTCATTTTCACATCGAGTAACTATGTTCAATAAAATATCTTCTGGTAAGTCAATTAAAGTCATAATCTCCGATTTTCAAAGGCTGCAAAAAAACACAATGTTTCAAAAAATTGTTCACACAATATTACCTTAAAATAATCAATTTCGAATTGAAACCTTAAGAACATTATGTAGATTTGACAGAATACCATTAACAAATTGTTGTTGTTTCAAAGTACATCAAGTAATTGGAGCAATATACAATAGAATAATCATATGCTTACCTTGATTCCGAATCCTTTTAGAAGCTATGAATCTGAAACGAATCGTTGCAGTTTCTTTGAGAGGTTTAGGTTTTTTTCCCCTTTGTTCGGTAGTGTTTTTGGTTATAAAGATAATATAAACTATATTTATAACATTCTTCTGATTTATTGTATATAATTTTTTCACATTGTTTTTGTAATAGTGCTAAATAAGATATTCGTTGATCCAATGATTTTATATTATACCGTTTTTTGAAATCATGGAAAATTGATTTTCTTTTTCAATTTTGAAATGATTAAAATTAGTTTGTTTTTTTAAAATGAAAGATTCTACAATGCATACAAAATAGTAGTTATCGTTTATTCGAAAATATTTTTTGAGAGTATATATTCTTGGATATTTTGATTTGTATCTTATAGTTTTACACAGATTTATTTTTTCCGTATTCTTCTATCTAATACTAATGCACACCAATTAATGAGTTTCTGTAATCATTCTTCTACTTCTGTTAACTAATCAATTATACAAATCTTAATAACACATACAAGAGTTTGAATGACATTGACAATAATCAACAATAACACATCTTCATAATTGTTAAAGATAAAATCTCAAATCACTAACTACTACTTACTCTTGATCAAATCGATATAATCAGTTTAAACAGTAAACAAACCTAGATGATGTCCAACTTTTCATAAAATGAATATTAAGTTTCATAAGATGACAACAAGATTTCATAAAATGAACGTTGAGTTTGTCAAGATAAAAAGTGTCATAAGCCATTAAATCTTTTCATTATTCTTCCTCTTCTAAGAATGAATCTACAAAAACTGGAAATAGATTGGATTTCTTTGCCAAATAATATACTTATTTCAATTGCTTTGCATTGTGTCAGTTAATCTAAGTCGTGTTTCTTAAACCTCCGTTTAGTATGCATTAAATTTTATGGAATATGTGAAAAACCTCAAGTGCAGTATTGAGTTTCTCTATCGGATGATCTCTTCCTACCTACTTTTGTTTCTCCTCAAACCTATTAAACAAGGTACCAACGTCTAAAGAATAATGGAAATCCTAAAGCTTTGTATCGCTTGGGAATAGTATCCTATTTTGTTGACAACCGTAAAGCTCAAGGATTAATATTATTACATGAAGCTGCTCGAAGACGTCTTCCTGAAGCCATGTATCTATACGGATTTATTCTCATATGTCTTGGTAATAAAGCAAAACATGAAGGTTTTAAAATCTTATCTTTTTTAATCAAGCCTCTAATGTCAGAAACCTTACAACAACTTGAAATATTACGTGGACGGAACGAGAAATATGTCATGTGGCACACACAAACAGTCTTGCTACAGCTGAAAACTAAATACTCCCAAGAGAAATGTGATTGTGACGGTGAAACTTCAAAGTTCCTGAATAACAACAATATATGACATAAGTATGGTGCTAATGCAGATATGAATACTATCTCTTCATTTATGTTTTGTCTATGGGACCATGAAGTTAATCTTTTGATACCATATATTCTAGGATTTTAGTAAAAGAATATTTTATCATAATCTGTAGTTTGGTTCACGGTTTGTATTCATTTTGTTATTGAGTTGTTAATATAATATCTTTCCATTCTAATCAGTTAAATGAGTTTTTTTTGTATATTTTTAATTTGTTTTATTCTGATATAAACTAAGAACTGTAAACTATGCACACTACATATTAATGTGTATTTAGTTGCATCTATAAAACGAATCACATATATATATGTACATCTACTATATATAAAACGCAAATAATAATATCGAATTACTAATGTTACATAATCTGATTACATGTAAATTTTGTAAGAAAAATACATATGCATCACAACCCATATTAATTGTAGTTAAAATATTACGAAGAACACCAATTATTACTAAACCAAAGGAAAAAAAAAGTAACAAATTTATTAAATATATATATATATATATATATATATAACCATATAGTTCAAAAGCATGAAAAAAACATATAATCCCGTGCAATATTGAAAATTGGAATAGTTTTATTTCAAAAAATTATTTATGAAAAAGAAAGAAGTAATGTAATGTTGTGGACGTCTCGTAGGCTATTGTTCAAACTGGGTATAGCACAAAGGGGGCTAAATCCAAAATTCTGATTAAAGAGAGGGAAGAAAGGGTAAGGATTCTTGATAATTTAGAGGGAAGAAGTATATTGCCAATAAAGTAAAGATGATCGCCGAATAGGGTTTACTAGCTTAATATGTATGTCCCAAAAGCCGATCTTTTGTTTGAAGGATCTGCTCCTCTATTTATAGATCATAGAGGTGGTTACAAAGTAGTTTGCAAAAAGGAAATATTACAATTTTAAGATACGATCTTATCTAAAAGATCCTAGCTAGATTTCCGAAAATTTTTCATGTCGGAATAGGAAAATTTCTATTTCTTTGTTTGATGATGTGTTGACCGACTTCATTCAAGCTTAACGCGCTTTCAAGAAGGAATTCTTCCGAGTAGATCAAAGATATCTAAGTTGACACTTCGATAATTCTGCCGAGTTCATGACATAGAATATTCGCCCATTATTTCTCTTAGACCGAAGTAGGATCTCGGATCCACCTCCAACAATTGTCCCACCCCCAGACTTGGAAAATTATAGGGAATTTATGAGTCGGAAGGTTTACCTGCTTCTGGAACCTTCGGTCAACGTGTCAGCCTGCGATTGGGTTACTACATCAGTTTCCTTGGTTTTCTGCGAATCATCATTTTGCGCCAATTCGACTTCTACTAATCCTCTACAAATACCGCTACATTTTCTTTACTTTTTACTTTCATCCGAGATTAACGAGGTAACTTCTCTCTCTTCTTTCTCTTTCTACTTATTTTGCTGAGTTGCTTAATTTCTTCTTTTATAAAGTATCGCCGAATATGGAAATGGATAGATCTTAATAAAATTCCGGGACTTTTGACTCTGGTTCTTCCTCGACTTCTAGTAGTAGTATAACTCAGGATAATATAAAGATGTTTTTTTCGGATAGTCCTAATAGCAATTAAGATGATTGGTATGATGGCCTCAACATCGGGCCATCAATTATTAATTCGAGGAGATTGGAAAAACTTTACTCCTCGTGTCCCGAAATGGAGGGAGTCACCATTAAACTCCCTGATTCTGACTCTCGACCTTGGACTCCTCCGAATGTTTTCGTCGCTATTTATGATTGGTGGTTTACAAAAACCAAAATGTGGTTTCCAATTCCGGATCTCTTTGCTAGATATTGCCATGCTCGGGGGATTGCGATGACGCAACTCGGAGTTTGTGAAATTGCAAATATTGTTGGGGCTCTGATTCTTGGCAGTGATGCAGGAGTTGATGTCTCGACTCGGCTCTTCGAGGATATGACAAATTTCTGTGAGGTCAATGCTTTGGAAGGGACATTCTTTGCTATAGCTAAATCTGGCCTTCGTTTCTTAGATGACCTAACCTAGAAAGTTACGGGTTCGAAGAATCGTTACTTTTTTGTTTATCCCAATGAAATCTTTCGTCCATGGAGAGATCTGGAGTTTCTGACTCCTTAGGCAAGGACACCCGGTAGACTTCTAGGTGTTTTGATGTCCCAATGTTCCTTATTTTCTGAATACTTACATTTGCTTCTCTCATTTTGTAGTGAAGCATCCATCTTCGTCTGTCCGCCTTCTTCTTAGAATTAACCGGAGCTGTTGGATAAATTTTTTAGCGTTCCTCGGCTTAGCTAGAAATTTTTGCCAAACGGTCTGCTAGAGAAATCCGCTTCTCGCTATTGCAGAGGTAAGTCATCGTTTTTTATTAAACGAGGGACAACGAGGGACTGGTATCCTTAGCCTAACTCTGGTCTCTAAATCTTGTTTTTATTTCTTCATGAGTTCTTTAAATCGACATGGGTGTTGATGATTTTGCTATGCCCAATTTCTTTGATGGCTTTGATGCCATTTTCGAGGAGGTCCTGTCTTCTTCTATTGAAGTCGGTACCCTTCGACATTCTGATCCCGTCCTCAAAGTGGACTCGGCTATTGAGGTGCAGCCGACTAAAGTTTTTGAGGTTCCAGTTATCGATTTGGAGCCTCAATATGTAAATGTTTGGGCCCTTGGGGCTAAGACTGATCTTTCGGAGAAAAAGAAGAAGAAAACCTTAGTTAAAAACCAGAATGTCGAATCTCCGGTGTTTCCAACTATTTTGAAGAGGAGGACCGAGAAGAAGAAGTCGGTTGCCGATTCCTCCGCTCCATGTAAAATCTCTCGTTGAATCTCTTTTGTTAAACGTTTAGGCGACGAGGTGATTAGACATTGTTTGGTAATACCAGGTCGTGCTGCTACCCTTGAGGTTGTTCAGAAGGCAACAATCAAGTGCAAGGAGCCCATCCCTCCTGTTGAAGTCCCTTCCCACAATAAAAGCAAAGTTTCGGGGGACTTTTGCTTTAAATACACTTTCGAGGAATCGGCTCCGATCAGAGATTGCGACATGTAGGGAGCTATCTTGATGCGTCATCCAGGGATACTGCTGAGGTCCTCCCTCCTGTTCCCGATATGCTCAATAAAAAGGAGTATATCAATACGATGAAATCGATGTTCTCGGTTAGTTTTCGGAACCCGAGTTTGTCATCCGACACAGCTTGATTCTAATTTTCTTGTTTTTGTTTCTTCTTCTTTTCAGATGGTTGCCCAATTGAACTAGGTTCTTCTTGGAAAGGAGAAGGCTATGATCGCGGAGGCCTAGAACTCCCGCCAGTTTAATGAGATGTCTAAACAACTAGATAGATCTCATCAAGAGGCAGCTGAGGCCAAGTCTTCTTTGGCGGTAGTACAGACTTATTTAACTCAGGTGATGTCCGAGTTAGAAGCGGAGTGCTCGAAATCTCTTGAATACGAGAAAGAGATTTATGCTCTTAAGGATGTTATGCAGACTACTACCGAGATTCGAGATGTTGCCTTTAAGGCAGCAGAGAAGCATAAAACCGCGATCTCGTCTCTCCAGGATGGCCTAAGTGCTTTCAAAGGTAAAATATAAGTATATTCAATTTACATACGCTTAAGGTACTGAAGGATTTCATTTCAGGCTCCCTGTCTGAACGTCTCAAGAGGATATTGGATCGGTTCTGTGACCGTGACTTGAGCTTGAATGCCCGCCTGGCTTATGCTCAAATGCGCGGCTATGACTATCTCTTGCAGCGCCTGCTGAAGAAGAAGACTCCGAATGACACTGAGATTATCTCGTATGGGTCTTCTAATCTTGCTTCAGCTAAGTCAGTCATTGAGAAAGAAGTCATCACAGCTCTGCATCCAGATGACCTAGTTTTCCCTTTCATGGGAAATTTGTAAACACATTGCCCTTAAATTTTGAATGTATGGCATATTTTTGTTTAAAGGTTTTGAAGTTCCATTTGTCGAGGTTTCAAGACTCAACTGATTATAAATGGAATCTTGGGTTTTGGTAGAGTTAAATTGACTCGGCTTATATTTGTGCGAGGTTTATATTTTGAGCAAGATTTTAAGTACTCGGCGAGATTTAGACTCGGCGAGATTTAGACTCGGCTTAGATTGTATGAGCTTTAAGACTCGGCTAAATACGAGCGAGATTTTAGGGACTCAGTGAGATGTAGACCCAGCTTAGGTTGTACAAAGTTTAAGACTCAGCTAAATACGAGCGAGATTTAGACTCGGCTTATTTTGTGCGAGATTAAAGATTCCGCTAAATACGAGCAAAATTTTATAGACTTAGCGAGATTTAGGACTCGGCTTAAATTCGAGCGAGATTTTAGAGACTCTACGAGATTTTAGGACGCGGCTTTTAAGTGAGAGTATTTCTGCCTTTACCAAAGATTTAATAAGATAGTTTTACGAGTTTTTAACTCAGTGAGATTTTAAGACTCGGCTTTTGATATGATGATTTGAATTCAGCCTATTCTATAAGAAAATATGGTAAACCTATTCAAAGCTATGCTTTGTCTTTACGGGAATATATCCAGTTTTTCTGTATGAAGCTAGTGTTTCGTCTTCTGCGAGAATTTGATCTCGTCTTTTTTGGGAATGAGGGTGTAACCCATTATATTTTATTTATTTATTATTTCTTTTTATTTTATTTTTTTTGGCGAATCCGAGGAGGGAACTTATAAAATTTTTATTTAGTTTTAGCTGCACCCGAAGGCTACCTACGTACCCCGAAGGGATCAAGCCAAAACGTAGTTCTAGTTACATAATAAAATAGATAGAGATGCATCAAGTAATACATCTAAGTCGCCAAGTTGGTGCATCTTTAATAGTAGTATCGCTTCAAGTTGATAGAATTCCAACTTCATGGAATCATCTCTCCTACCATAATTGCGATCTCGTAAACTCCTGGTTTTATGACTTTACAAATAACGTATGGCCCTCACTAGTTGGCGCTGAGTTTTCCAGTGTTAAGTTCAGCCGTGTTTTCGAACACTTTTGGGAGTACCAGATCTCCTACTGCGAAGTGTCTTCCTCGAATCTTGTTATTGTAATATTTTGCGGCTTGTTGTTGATAGTTCTGCACTCGCAAAAGTGCTTCATCGCGTCTTCTTCCAAGTCGCCAATACTAGTTTCCATTGCTTCATTTTTTGAACTTTCTTTTTCAGAAAAACATTCTCGACGCCAACTTGGGATCGTTACTTCAGCTGGAGCCATTGCTTCCATTCCGTGAGAGAGGGAAAAAGGAGTTTGTCCTGTTGAACGTCTCGGTGTTGTCCGATGTGACCATAATACACCATCCAACTTGGAAGCCCAAATCCCTTTCTTATCTGCAAGCCTTTTCTTGATTCCATCTAGTATCTGCTTGTTTGTCGATTTCCTCCGCTTGTCCATTTCCTTGAGGGGTTTAGTGCAGTTGATTTGCTTACTCGGATGTTCCATCGACAGCAAAAGTTAGTGAACTTTGCTGAGATGAATTGAGATCCGTTGTCTGTCACAATCTCATATGGTACCCCATGTTGGCAGTGTTCTTCCATACAAACTTGACTACGTCTATATGCTTAATGTGAAAGTAAGCTTCTGCTTCGACCCATTTTGATAAGCAATCCGTCATGACAGGCATGAAGCATTTTTGCCAAGATGAAAGCAATGGTTCGACTATATCCATCACCCATCGCATAAATGGATATGGCATAATTGCTGAAGTTAGCTCTTTAGTTGGGGCATGCATGATGCATCTATGTCGCTGACACCTGTCGCACTTAGCTGCATATTCCGCACAATCCTTTGCTATAGTTGGCCAATAGTATCCGAGAGTTCAAATTTTGTGCACAAGTGATCTTCCACTGTTGTGATTTCCACCGGCTCCATCATTTGTTCTCTTTATGATTTCATTGATCTCGTCACCATCGATGCAAATAAGGAGAATTCCATATGTGCTTCGCCGATACAACCTTCCATTAACTTGGGCATAGAAAGCGCATTTGACCTTGAGTCGGGGAGCTGCCCATCTGTCTCTAGAGTCTCTCCATCCATAATGTATGAAAGGATCTCATCTCTCCAGTCGATTTTTTGTTCACCGCGTCTCTTGATGTCTGGCATCTCGATGTCAGAATCGTCTGCGTTGTCGGTAATTGCTGAGACGAGTTTGAGGTCTCCTTTTGGTAGGCTTATACTTGGTCGATCTATACTCCCAACTGGTATAATTCGTCTTTGGACAGGATCCGTTGTAGATGCTAAAGCTACCAAGGTGTCGGCCAAAGTATTTTCGATTCGGGAAATTTTGTTGACTTTGAATTTTATATCTTTTGTCAACTCCTTCACGACTTTGAGATAAGCTTCCATTCAGTCGTTCTTTGTATCATAACCTCTATTTACTTGGTTGACTACTAACTGAGAGTCGCAATAACACTCTACTTCACTTGCTCCGATTTCTTTAGCTAGCTTGATCCCCCCGATCAATGCTTCGTATTTGGCTTTGTTGTTTGACGCTGGGAACGCAAGTTGAAAAGATTGCTCAAGGACCTCACCATTTGGGCTTTCTAGTCGGATTCCAACTTCTGAGCCATGTTGAGATGATGATCTGTCCAAATAAATTCTCCAAGTTCGAAGAAATTTGTCCGACTCTAAAGGTTCCAAGTCGAGAGACAATTCGATTAGGAAGTCGGCTATTACTTAAGATTTTGCGCTTGTTTTTCCTTTGAATTCGATATCATATTCACTTAGCTAAATAGCCCATTTAGTCAACCTTCCGGATTGGTTTTGACTATGCAGTATTGTTCGTAGCGGATGATTTGTCAACACTATGATGGTGTGAGACTGGAAGGTCGTAACTTTCTTGCCGAGGTAACAACTACTAGCACGAGTTTCTCTGTAATCAGATATCTTGACTCGGCTCCGTCTAAGGACTTGCTGGTGTAAAAGATTGGTTATTGAGTTCCTCTATCGTCTTGAACAAGTACACTAGTTACTGCCGACGTTGAGACCCTAATATATAAGTATAGTGGTTTTCCATCTTCGGGTTTTGTAAGGATTGGTGGAGTCGAAAGGTACACTTTAAACTCGGAAAAAGTGTTTTTGCACTCTTCATCCCACTTGAATTCTTTGTTCCCACGTAATAAATTATATAACAGAAGAAATTCCTTTGTTGAGCGTGAGATGAATCGGTTTAATGCAGCAATTCAGCCGGTTAGCCTTTGAACTTCCCGTTTATTCTTCAGAGAAGGCAACTCTTGGATTGCATTAATCTATTTGGGATTCACTTCAATTTCCCTTTGAGTGACTATGTAGCCAAGGAATTCTCCCGAGGTTACTCCAAAGGTGCACTTTTCCGGATTGAGCTTCATCTGATATTTGTTAAGAGTTTGAAAGCAATGTGCTAAGTGGTCGACATGATCTTTAGCTTTTAGCGACTTTACTAACATATCATCTATGTATACTTTCATTGTTTATCGTAGTTGGTCAGCAAACATCTTATTGACCAAGCGCTGGTAAGTTGCTCCGATATTCTTCAGACCGAATGGCATGACTTAATAGCAATAAGTTCCTCTCTCCATGATGAACGAGGTTTTCTCCATGTCTTCAGGATGCATTTGAATTTGATTATATCCCGAGAAAGCGTCCATGAACGAAATAAATTTGTTTCTAGCCATTGCTTCGATAATTCGGTCGATGTTTGGTAACGAGAAACTATCCTTTGGACAAGCTTTGTTCAGGTCGGTAAAATCCACACAGACTCACCACTTTCCGTTTTTCTTGGGGACAACAACCGGGTTAGCTAACCACTCAGGGTATTGAACCTAGACGATGGACCCAGCGTTGGTCAATTTTTTGACCTAGTCAATTACAACTTTTGTCCTTTCCGACCATAGCTTTCTCCTTTTTTGCTTCATTGGTTTGTATGTCGGATCGATATTTAACCGGTCTCTTACAATCTTTGGATTAATTCTAGGCATATCTTTGACTGTCCATGCGAATATTGTTACGTTTTTCTCGAGAAAATGCATCAATTTGTCTTGGATTGGTTTACTCAAGTCGACTCCAATACTTACATATTTAGACAAGTCTGTCACGTCAATGTTGACGAGTTCAAAAATAATTAATCTAGTTTCTCAGGAACGGGAGGTTCCGATAATGCTTTACTTCTCACGGACGTTGTGATCATGCATGACTTGTTTCGTAACTTTAACTTGGCGATAAAGCAAGTCCCAGACATCTTTTAATCTCCTCGAAGCGTGTAAACTCCTTTATCCGTCAGGATCTTTACGCACTGATGTTAACTTGATGGGATCGCTTTCATCGTGTGAATCCATGGTGTTCCTAGGATAATATTGTAGATTGGCGGTTTATCCACCACTATGAACTTGATCCATCGTGTGAATCCATGGGATTGCTAACTTGACCATTCTGATTGCATTTATCGTACTTCCATCGAACACAGTTAGTGTTCTTTCCACCGGTTTGAGTCGAACATCTGGTAACGCCATTTTGTTCAATGTCTCCTTTAAGATTAAATCCACAATACTTCCAGTATCAATGAGAATCTGAGATACGTCACAGTCGGCTACTCGTAATTTACAAGTAGCGGGTCGTTATGTGGGAAACTTACTCCTTCGATATCCTTGGCGGTGAATGTTACTTCTGAATCCACCGTTCCTGAATTCTCAGCGACTGGTTCGAGGCTGACCGTTGCTACAACCTTTAGTTTGTATTTCTTGATCGACCTTATAGTGTCATCACAAAATTGTAATCCCCATGATTATGTTGACTTCCACTCGTGGAGACCCTCGTTCGTTGGTCTCTTTGTCTTGTTTCTGCCGTTTAGATTTTTCTTTGGCGTTTCTGTTTTGATTTGCCGCTTTGTAAGCTGCTTCTTGCAATTCGGCTTCTTTCCATTTTTGCGCTTTAAACTTTTGAGTCTCTTCTTCCAAGACACTTAATTCACATTTGCTGAACTTTTCGGCAAGTAGCTCTTGCAGGTGTTTACACTTTAAAGTGGAATAACCGGTTCTATTGTGGAATGCATAATACTCGCTTTGGCTATAAGTGTTGTTGAACGGCTTCTTACGAACTGAGTTATTAGTTTCGCTGACTTGAAAAGTTGTGGCCGAGATTGCTTTTCCTCTGTAATTATATTGTCTCGGCTCATGATATTCCTCTTTCGACTCCTTTACTCCTGAGTCTTGCTGAGTTTTCTGAGTTTTGGCGAGGATCTGCTTTTTCTCCACTTAATCTGCATACCTTGCTGCTCTGGAAAGGGCGTCCGAGATTGTACTAGGCCAGTTCAGAAAGGATCTCTCATTAAGGTCTCTTGTAACCATTCCAGTTCGTACAGCCTCAATGGCCATATCATCACTGACTTTATCTTTAGTCAGGATTTTCTTGAAGCGTCTGAGATACAACTTTAGAGACTCATCAAATCCTTGTTTCAAGGACCTTAACTCCGCTGTAGAGGTGTCTTCGTTTAAAAATAGAGCGTATTGCTTCATGAACAATTTGAAAAGTTGATTGAAGCTTTTAATCAACCCAGTAGGTAACAGGGTGAACCATACCAAAGCATCGCCAGTTAGGTTCTTGGCAAAGATTTGACACTAAACGGCATCCTCTTGGTCGGGATTGTAATTTTTTTTGTTCATCATGACGTTGAAGGCACTCATGAACTCTATTGGGTCAATTGTCCCGTCGTACGAAGGACATCTTAGTCTTGGTCCTCGATTTACCGAGACCCATTTTAGTCTTGGCGCGAATGGCGAGTTTCAAGCTTGAGCTAGAATTCACCCAATCTCGGGTGCCGAGCTGGTAGCTTGATCGAATAGAGACCTCATGTCTTCCATCATTCTGAATATGGTTGTCGCGTCCAGGGTTGTCGACATGTGCTGTCCTGGAATGTTCTGCGTCGTAGATTATCCCGGTATCGAGACATTAGTTGGTTGCGGACTCGGCATTCCTCCGAATAGGTTCCTCTATACACTGACCAATACTTATCCATGTGGAATGTTTTTTTGTGCAGACGGGAGACTACCCTCGTTTATCTGAGACTCAATTTTATTGAATCTCTTCGCGTTTCTTCGATCAGAAGCTTCATATTGCGTTATCAAGTTGCGCACCAAGTTCTTGATCGATGGTGGCCCTTCGGGTGGACCAGGGAGACCAGTAACTTCTCGAGATTCTTCTCCATTCTCCTTCCGAGTTTGAACAGAGTTCAAAGGTGATCCGAGAGTCGGATTAGTGTGTTCTTGGAGGTTAGGATCCCTCCATTCTGGTGAGTTGATGGTAACTTTGTCTTCAACCATACTTTTTTCTTCGCGTGTACTCCTTTTCCCTGTGTAAAGAAGTCCTTCGATGTCTTCCCCATAGTCGGCGCTAACTGTTCGAACCGGGTCTAGCACTAAGGGGGCTAAATCTGAAATTCTGATTAAAGAAAGGGAAGAAAGGGCAAGGATTCTTGAGAATTTGGAGGGAAGAAGTATATTGCCAATGAAGTAAAGATGATCATGGAATATGGCTTATTAGCTTAATGTTTATATCCCAAAAGCAGATCCTTTGTTTGAAGGATCTGCTCCTCTATTTATAAATCATATAGGCAGTTACAAAGTAGTTTGCAAAAAAGAAATATTACAATTGTTAATATATGATCTTATCTAAAAGATCCTAGCTAGATTTCCAGAAATTTTTCATGTCAGAATAGGAAAATTTCTATTTCTTTGTTTGATGATGTGTTGACCAACTTCCTTCAAGCTTAAAGCGCTTTCGAGAAGGACTTCTTTCGAGTAGATCAAAGATATCTGAGTTGACACTTCGCTAATCCTGCCAAGTTCATGACTTAGAATATTCGCCCATTGTTTCTCGTGAACCGAAGTAGGATCTTGGATCCCCCTCCAACAGCTATGTCGACGGCTGCCACATGTTGGTCATGAGGTTGGTCACGTTTGTCTCATAAACTCAAATACTCTGAGCTGTCCTTCTTTAGGACAGTTTGTTCATGAAACTATTAAATTATGATTTATCATTTTAAATTCATTAATAATAATAAATGAACTTAGTAAAACTGTCTGTTTATGTCATGTTTGGAGGCTACTGCTTAGTGGTACGACTTGGAATAATTAAAATCTTATCACTTAATCAAAAATAATTAGGGAAAACGACCAATTAGTTTGGAGATAACAATTTGGTCCAGATAATTTTTTTTTTTTGTCAACGGCATATTATAATAGAATAATCAAAATAGGGTAAATTACATCAGGAACCATAAGCTGTCTCTCTGACATGATGAGCAAGAGCATAAGCTTTATCGTTCAAAGATCTGAGAATAACAAAGAGCGAGATAAAAAGAAATAAAGAACTTAACCATGCAAACTTCTCTTGATAGGGAAGAAAGGTTGGCCACTCCTCTGGACAATTAAAGATCTTCAAAACCGTCTCACAGTCTGTCGATATCTCCAGTTCTGTTATATGTAGTGTCAGGAGGGACTCTATCGCCCAAAGAACAGCTTTGATCTCTGAATGTAGGGCTGAAAGACTCTGATTGACACTCCAAGCCCCCATGCATGTTTCTTCCACCGAATCTGGAAAACAGAACCAACCTAAACATGTTTTAAGGTCCGTGTTTTTCCAGAGTGCGTCCACGAGACATTTATAGCATGTGAAGCTTTGATTAGATGTGGATGGGAAAGCCAATGAGGACATTTTAAAAGCAGTATGAACTATAGAGGGAGTTTTAAATTCCTTGATTTCATTACGAGCCATGGACCATTCCTTATAGTCAGCTTCCGCTTGAAGAATTATGTTGCGAGGATCAGTGTTGCTATTTGAAAAGCAATGATCATTTCGTGCATTCCAAATATTCCAGATAATCCATGGGAAAATCTTGAATTCGTCTTGATCTGGTATTCGCTAGAATAAGTAGTCAAGATTATACCAGATCGACTCTCTTGGAAAAACAGAAGCCGCTGAAGGAATACAAGATAGTGCCCAAGTTTGAATTGTTGAGGGGCATTCAAAAAGAGCATGATTAGTTGTTTCATAGTTTGCGCCACAACGAAAGCAGCGTGTTTCACAATTTATACCCTGTTGACTCAAATTTTGTTTAACTGCAGTACAACCTGATAAAGCTTGCCAAGGAAAATGTTGTATTTTATTCGGGCATTTAAGTTTCCAAATTTTGTTGTGTAAAGCCTGAAAGTTTGGGCCGAATTGTCGAACCTTTAGTAATGAAAAGGATTCTTCAGTTTGATAACCAGATTTAACTGAATATCGACCTGTCTTAGTAAAATGCCAACCCCAATAATCCGACTGTCACCTTCGAGGAATAGGATTACCCAGAATTAGTTGGACATCAGCGAGGTCAAAATATTAATGAACTAAAATTTCTTTCAATGTCCCGGACCTATGGTCAATGGTAAAATCAGGAAACAAATTAAAAGTCACACTGGTTGCAGGACGAGGAATGAAATCTGGGATCCATGGATCTTTTCAGACCTTAATAGTTTTGTCATCACCAATTTTCCGGATAATACTCTTAGAGACTAACGATCGACCTGAGGCTATACTCCGCCAACCATAAGACGGGTTTGATGTCATCTTTGCAGATAATAGACATTGGTCCTTATAATACCGTCCTTTCATAACTTTTGCAAATAGTTAGTCAGGGAAATCAATTTATCGCCATAGTTGTTTAGCCATGAGTGCGGAGTTAAATTCCTCTAGAGCTCTAAAATCCAATCCGCCTTCTGACTTTGGTTTACAAAATGTTTTCCATTTTTTCCAATTTATACCTTTAGAGGTCTCTGAATTAGACCACCAAAAGTTTGATATTGCTGAATTTAATTTGACTACCATAGATTTCGGTAGTCTGTAACAAGACATAACATATGCTGGTAATACCGTAAGGACAAATTTAGTCAAAACCTCCTTTCCCGCTTTCGACAGAAATTTATAGGACCAACTATCTATACGTTCCTGAAGTTTTTCACGTACGAAAGCGAAAATTTTAGTTTTAACTCCTCCTAAATTTTCAGGGCGGCCTAAATAGGTACCTATACCGCCCACCTGAGAAATTCCAAGGGTTTGGTGTAACTCTAGTTTCTGATTTTCTGGTATAGTATAACCAAATTGGATTGATGATTTATCAAAATTAATTTGCTGTCCAGGTACGAACTCATACTCTTTTAAGTATTTTTAAAATTTGTGAAGCCTCCTCTTTGGTAGCTTACAAAAGAACAAGCTATCATCTGCGAATAGAAGATGAGAAACATTCGGACTAGTTCTAGCAATTGAGGTACCTGAAATAAGGCCCCGATGTTCTGCAAGTTTCAGTTTGGAAATGAGTACTTCCGTACAAAGTATAAAGATATATGGGGATAAAGGGTCCCCTTGACGTAAACCCCTGTGTGGAATAATTCGTCCACCCGGAATCCCGTTAACCAAAAACGAGTATTCTACACTAGTTATACAATGCATAATACATCGTATCCAATTATCGCAAAATCCTAGTTTACCGAGTAAAACTTCGACAAATTTCCATTCTACTTTGTCATAGGCTTTGCTCATATCAATTTTGATTGGCATGAATTTACTTCTAACAACTCTATTAGTACATAGAGCATGAAATATTTCTTGAGCAATTAATATGTTATCTGAGATTAGTCTCCCAGCAACAAAAGTTGATTGGGTCTCAGCAATTAGCTTCGGTAGAACTTTCTTGAATCTCAGACACAAAACTTTTAATATTATTTTATAACCAACATTACACAAACTAATGGTTCTAAATTCTGCCATCTTTGTTGGTCTGGAAATCTTAGGTATTAGACAAATATTTGTATTGTTCAAACCTTGTTCAAAATACCTCAGAGATAGGAAATTATTGACTAAATTTACTAGGTTATCCTTGATAATTTCCCAAGAATTCTGGAAAAATAGAGCTGTCATACCATCTGGTCCAAGAGTTTTCCCCGGATCCATCATAAGTAGAGCAGTTTCGAGTTTGGAGGCTCTTCGCATCAATAACTGATTATCACAATCTGTTATTTTTGGTTCTAGTTCATCCAAAACTACCGAAGCATTACCATTACTGGAAAATAAAGTAGAGAAATATCCTGCAGCTTTAGCTAAGATATCTTCTTCTTTTGTAACCCAAGTACCACTATTTGTCATGAGACCAATTATTTGATTACATGCTCTTCTTTGTTTAGTTTGAGCATGAAAGAATTTAGTGTTTTCATCACCATCTTGAAGCCATTTATTTCGACTTTTTTGTTTACAATACATCTCCTCTTTAGCATAAGCTTGTTTGAGATTTGAATTAGCTTTCGAGATCTCTTCTGTATTATTTGTGTTACAGTTTTTTAAATCTTCAACTATTTTTTGTAAATCTACTATATTCTGAAGTCCAGATTGGAGATTTTTACTTCTCCAGTGCAAAATTTCCCGACGACATGATTTCATTTTACTTAGGAAAGTCACTCGTCGTCGACGAGAGACACCTTTCCAACTTCTCTCAATTATTTCCTTAAAACCATATTTGTCTATCCATCTTTTATCAAAAATAAATTGACGATGAGGTTGTAAAGTCTGATCGTCGAACCTTCCAAGGATGGGATGATGATCGGAACCTATCATATCCAGATATTCTATTTTTGATTTTGGGAATAAATCATGCCAATTTTCATTCCCAAAAGTCTTATCTAGAACAAACCGGAGAATACAATTGTTTCTAACCCTCTCCAAGACCAGGGATTTCCTAATTTTGGGAATTCGACAAGTCCACAATCATGAATCATTTGGTTAAAATCCATGAACGAGTTAGCGTTTCACAAAAAGCCGCCTTGTTTTTTATGGTTACCCGATAATTCATTAAAATCACCAATAATTAACCAAGGGAATTTTCGTAAGATGCCTATTCGAGTTAATCTCTCCCAGACATAGGCCCATTTGTTTTGGACAGGTTCCCCGTAGAAAAATGTTATATCTGTTTTCTGTCCTTTAAGAACAACAAAAATATCTATCATATCTTTGTCCTTATTGTTAATATTGACATTATAACTATCCAAATAAAACAAAGCTATCCCACCACTTGAGCCTGTTGGTTTTACAGTAGATTATAAATTAAAACCTAAATGAATTTGAATTTTTTCCATAAAATGGAAATTATTCTTTGTTTCTGAAAGAAATACAAAATCAGGTTCAAACTGTTTCCAAATATTTCTAAGATAACTAATAGAGATTTTATTACCAATTCCCCGGCAATTCCAACATAACATTTTAAACATTAAAAATTTTAAAAGTCATGGAGCATTTCTTCTGCTCCTTAGGTTTCCCCTCTTTTGCCTTGTTTTTTTTTAGGCGTCTTACGAGGAGACATTGCTGCAAGAGCTATCATCTTGTTGGAGTTCACTCCTCGAAGGCGCGTTGAAGACCTAGATGAAAGCTTACTCGGACTACAATGTGATGAGATTTGAAATTTAAAACAATAATTCAATTTAAAATCACAAGACTTCAGTGATATAAAAGGATCGTTATTCACACATCTCATCATACATAGAATATAACGAATGGTAAGGTTAAAAACAGGGAGTGAAAAAACTTCACTCACAGAACAAGTGTTAAAATTCCAGAGTATCATTTTGGAACAATAATCCGAAGGAACAACAGTGTTCATAAAACATAAGAACCCATTTAGAGATTGAAAACTAGTTTCAAACAAGAATTTTAATCTGTAAAGATTAAGTGATTTTAAATCTCTAGAACTTGCAAAATGGAACTTAAAAAACAACGGTGGATACTCCTGTAAGACAGAGAGTTTACATTGTTTCTGGTTTTTGTTCAAGGTACCAACTATATGAAGTAAAAATGTAGATAACAGAGTTGTGAACTTCCGTAATCCAAAGAATTCTTCTCCGATTATCATAGTCGCACTTCTCAGGATCAAGACAAAATCAAGAACTGTAAAAGTAATATTATCACAGACATTGATTTCATTCCTCTGATGTGGATGGCAATAAATCGGGATAACGATGATCTCTAGTGAATCATAATAAATTCATGATTCAAAGAGGAAAAACTCACTGTTGAAACTAAATTATCAGAGGAAAAGATATAGAGAAATCGGATAATCAACCCGAGATCTCACTGATCTCTCTTTCAATTCAATAGATCTCGTTTTCGATGGGCAGAGAAAACGAAAGCTTCAAAACTACAGACCTCAAGGAAGCCACTAAAAAAATTAAACCTCCCGGGATACTGCCGGAAAACCTCGTCGCTGCCTGGCTTCAGTTAATTTAACAACTGTTTGTTTTTTTTGCCAGTTTGGATTATAATATCTATTGAGCACTCATTTTAATCATTTTGGAAACTTTAAATTCGACATTTAGTGGGAATTAAAAAATAATTTAAGTAAACTGTGACAGTTCATTGGACCATTAAACGAAGACTTACACGCCCTTATCGACGACGAATTTTTTGTAACTTGGATCAGAAATTCAAAAAGTTATAAGAGCTAAATAGTAATTATCGAAAAGTCAAATAAAATCAAGAAAAACAAATAATAACAATGATTAAAATAAGAAAAAGAGAAAAAGATGTAAGAAGAAGAAGAAAAGAAGAAAACACATGCCAAAATATAATGGCCTGCTTCAGTTCCTTATCTATTTACTTACACTGTCCAGGTCCCTCACTTCTCTCATTGGACCTCTCTCTTTCTCTCTCACGTATTCAAATTCTTCTTCTTTAGCTCCACCATTTCTAAAGACTCATAATTTCAATATTATCACTTAAACACAATTCTTAATGACGAAACGAAACTATCAAGAAACGTCTGTAGAAGAAGCTTCTTCAATGGCGGAGATAAGCAAGAATGTTGAGGTAGTTGGTGGTGGTGGTGGTGACGATAATATGGATGAGCTTCTGGCTGCTTTAGGGTACAAAGTTCGATCTTCGGACATGGCGGATGTTGCACAGAAGCTTGAACAGCTTGAAATGGTTCTGTCCAATGATGATGATTTTGTTGGTTCTTCTGATGGTTTAAACGACACCGTTCATTATAATCCCTCTGATCTCTCCGGCTGGGCTCAGAGTATGCTTTCTGAGCTTAACTACTACCAACCGCTTTCTCCGGATCTCGACCCGATCCGGATTTACTCCGATCTGAGACCAATCCCAGACGATGATGAGTGTTGCAGCAGCAGTAACAGCATTAGCAAGAGGATTCGACTAGGTACGTCTTTGTGTGATTCAGTGAGCAGTGAGTCAGCTCGTCCCGTCGTGCTCGTCGTCGATTCTCAAGAGACCGGAGTTAGGCTCGTTCAGGCGTTAGTCGCGTGCGCCGAAGCCGTCCAGCAGGAGAATCTGAGCCTTGCGGATGCTCTCGTGAAGCACACGGGACCACTTGCGGCTTCTCAGGCTGGAGCAATGGGAAAAGTCGCCACCTACTTCATCGAAGCCCTGGCTCGTCGGATTTACCATATTCACCCTTCCTCCGCCGATATTGATCCTTCCTTCCAAGAAATTCTTCAGATGAACTTCTACGACTCGTCTCCTTACCTGAAGTTCGCTCATTTCACGGCAAATCAGGCGATTTTAGAAGCCGTCGCAACGGTGCGTAGCGTTCACGTAATCGATCTAGGGCTCCATCAAGGGATGCAGTGGCCGTCGTTAATGCAAGCCCTAGCTCTCAGACCCGGCGGTCCTCCGTCGTTTCGTCTCACCGGCGTTGGCACTCCGTTGAATGGAGAAGGGATGCAAGAGTTAGGTTGGAAGCTAGCTCAGCTTGCTCAAGCCGTCGGCGTTGAATTCGAATTGAAAGTCGTAACGACGAAGAGATTAACCGATCTCGAACCCGAAATGTTCGAGACCCGACCCGAATCAGAGACTCTCGTGGTTAATTCGGTTTTCGAGCTCCATCCGGTTTTAGCCCGACCTGGTTCAATCGAAAAGTTACTCGCTACGGTTAAGGCGATTAAACCAAGCATCGTAACCGTCGTGGAACAAGAAGCAAACCATAACGGCGTCGTGTTTTTGGAACGGTTTAACGAAGCGCTTCACTATTACTCGAGCCTGTTCGACTCGCTCGAGGATGGGGTTTTGATACCGAGTCAAGACAGAGTCATGTCTGAGGTTTACTTAGGTAGACAAATCCTGAACGTGGTTGCTGCGGAAGGAACCGATCGGATCGAACGGCACGAGACGCTGACTCAGTGGCGGAAACGAATGGGATCAGCCGGGTTTGACCCGGTTAGTCTCAGTTCTGACGCGTTTACGCAATCAAGTATGCTATTGTCTCTAATTGGCGGCGGAGATGGTTACAGAGTGGAGGAGAACGACGGAAGCTTAATGCTTGCGTGGCAGACCAAACCACTCATCGCTGCATCGGCGTGGAAACTCGCCGCGGATTGGCGACGATAAAGGATTAAATTAGAAACTTTTTTTCTAAGATATATAAATAATAATTTTGCAAAACCGTAAAATAGTGTTTTCGTAGTTCCAATAATATGAACAAGTGACGGTATGTTTACTTTTGTCAACGAATTGTACAATCAACTTCAACTTGAATGAAAATCGAAAATCATAAAAGTAATCACAAGACTTCTGTACTTGTACATCAACAGACTTATCATTCCTTTACTATATATGGATATATCTCTACTTTTATAGACAGAACATCATTTCGTTGTATATATGTAACGCGAAGAAGAGATCTTTTACTTGGAAGAGATTATAGGAAGCACCGATCACGATTAAGACAAGCTTGGTCTTTGCGTCCTAGAGACGCACGTTCTTGCAAATGCATCAAACTCTTCTCCATGCTGACTTGTACCATTTTAGCGAGCATCTTCTTCGCTTTATCAGATTGGTCATCTCCATCTATGTGAGAGATAACATTCGACACTAAGTTTTCTATTGCGTCAGGCTGAAACTCTGATCTTGGACTTTCTGAGTCTCTTAACAAAGAGAGAAGTCTTTTAGCTTTCGTCCGAGATTTAGGTGTTCCTTTTACGGTGAGCTCTAATAAGCTTGGTATTACACCTTCTCTGAGAATCGGCTCTCTGTATTTACTCCTATCGCTGACACAATGTCAATAGAGCTCCTACTGCGTGTTCCGACCTTGTAGCGTCCCGTTCTCAAGAACTTCCACTACTGCAAATACTCCACCTTCATTGGAAGTTAAAGTCGTTCTTGTTTCATCCAAATCCATTAAAGATTCAATCAGAGAACAACATTTCTCAGCTGTTTTAGACGATTTCTTGCTGGATTTCAAGAGGGTCAGTATCGAAGGGACCGGTTTGGCTTCTGATATCATGTTATGGTTATTGGTGACTCTTGAGAGGTTAGAGAGGGCCATTACTGCATCAGACTTGGATTGTGGGCTTCCTTGCTTAATGACTTTGACAAGGTGAGGGATTGCGCCATAAGCACCGATGATAGGCTTGTTGGTTAGAGATGCGGAAAGAGTTAGCAAAGCTGCAGCAGCATACTCTTGTAGTGTTGGACTATCTGATTGTAAGAAGGTAATGATTGGCTCTAAGGCACCAGCTTCAATGATGCTGACTTTATTTCTAAAAAATTAATACATAGAAGTTCTCAGAATTCTTAAAGGAGAAGTTAGCTGATCTAAAGCTAAAGATATAGAAACTGAATAAATGATGATGGGGCCAAGGTTAGTAGTAAGAATGATATCATCATTAATAATCTATCTGGGAAAAAGTGAAAACAAAGAAAAAAGTGAAGGTTTACTTTCTTTTCCTACCTTGATTGCTCATTTCCTCCTCCAGATGATCTCATAAATGGACAGTGTTGAACTCAGAGTTTAGACCAAAGAATAAAATGTAAACTTGTAAAGTACGAAATAAAGGAAAAACATTTACAAGTGAAATATGAGAATGAAACTCTATTCCTTTGGAAATGATACCGATGTGAAGAATCTTAAAGCTAAAAGCAGGATTTAGTTACTCTTAAGTGATGTCAAACAAGCATATCACTTAACCTAACAAGACTCTAATAACTTAGATTGTAGTAGGATCAAGTACAGTTGAGATACGTCTGGAATCCTTTGACATATCATTATCGCCACCTTGGAAGAGAATTTCAGAGACATTTTTGTTTATTTTGTAATTTTGATTCTTTTAACTGGTTGCTTAAGGTATAAAGGTAGAAAGAGTTCACATGATTCATTTTTACACATTCACGGAAAAGAAAAAGGAATAGCCCAAATTCCACAAGCAGCAGTCTACACCAATAAAACATAAACAAAGTTAAAAGTAAGGGAATCCAATGGTAGAGGATCACAATCCCATTATATTAATGGATCAACCCTAGACTTTTGTTATATTATTTTCTATTTTATGAAAAAAAAAATGAAGATGAAAACTTTAGAAGATAGAGTAAAGTCCAAGCAAACAAAAAGTAGATTAGTGATATATAGATTCCCTTTTAATCTGAACCTCTCCAAGCCTTAGATGCTTATCATTTATTGAACTTATCCAATTACAAGAGACCGACCAGAGAAAATATACTAATTGCACCCACATATTAAGTATAATCCAATTTCTTTTTTTCTGTCAAATATATGATTTTCATAAGAAGATGACCCAATTTCTTTCTCACAGGGAAAAAAAGCTAGGAAGATGTATCATGTGCGAATTGCTGCGATAATTTAGATTGTAAGGAAATCACGTAATCTAGTATTTGATCGTATGCATAATGACTATCTTGAGACTTAAGAATAAGCATTTTATCTTTAATCGGGAAACAAAAAGAAGAGAAAGAAGTGAAGAACGTACTTGTCTTCTTTGACGGAAAGGTTAAGGAGAGCAAGAAGAGCTGCTTCGTGGTGTGATTCAGGCGAGTTGAATCGAAGCATAGAAACGAGTGGTTCCACTGCGTCAGAGAGTTGTCGGCGACACCTCTGTGAAGTCTTGGTGAGCCGACGAATCTCTATTGCAGAAAATAGTCTAGATTCGGGATCCTCAGATTGGATTAGACGAAGAGCTCTCTGAACCGAAGTTGCAGTGGAAGATGACGAAATCGCCCTCTGGCTCAAGACGTCCTCTCCATCTCCTCCGCGTTACAAGTTGCAATCAAAACTTATATCAATCAGTGAAAAGGGTTTGGAGGCATAGGCTTTGGTTTCTCCTGTAAGGTCCATTTTTAGGAGATGGTTTGGGTGCAAACGAGCGAAAGACAGATAGAAAACAAGAAAGCTCTGTTTCGACTTGTCCAAAAGTTTACGTTTGAGAGATTTAATAGTGGATCCACGTTTTATTACATCTAAATCGATGTGTTATTTTTATATTTAATATAAATAAATAAATGTGTTATACATCTGATTTGAGTTAAAATTCGATTCGAAAAGCCTAAAACGAAACTGAGTTAATGTTTTAACAGTAAAAGAAAATGTGTATTGATAACAAAATAAGAGTAGAGGTGCGAAGAAGAATCAAAACTTTCAATACAGAATATAAGACATGTAAAATCAAATTAAAAATTTAGAACATTTTGGCAACATTCTTCAGAAGTCCACGATTAGCACCTGCAAAATCAGTGAATTCTTGATAGGAAATGTTACCATCACCATCAGTATCGATTTCAGCCATCATACGCTGGACTTCTTCGGGTGTCACAGAGCAAAGTGTCTTAAGAGCTTCCTCCAGTTCTGCTGCTGATATTTTTCCATCTCCATTTGCATCAAATTTCTTAAATATACGATCGTGTTCGGCTTTCTCTGCTGCATCTGCCATATTGTCTTGATCAATGTTTATTGGTCGAAGAATAAAGAATGATCAGATTATATAAATATTTGAGTTTCAAAAACAAAAAGAAAGAGTTGAGGTTGTGCAATTAATTAGGAACTTTTGGAGGAATAATTGAAGGAAATTGATCCACGTTAAAAACTAAACTTAGCTAAATTAGAATAATGTGACTTGGTCTAGCAGATGAATATCCAATCGGACAAAAAGATGAAGCAATTATTTCTGTATTCTTAAACCTATTATATGTCGTTAGAAAAATAAATTAAAAAATCGAATTGTTCAAAACCCAACTATGTTTAAACCCAAGGCCCAATGATTGATTCTCAGTTTTGTAAAATCCTGAATCCACATAGGCTTTTATTGTCCAGTACCGAAAAGACAAAATTTCCAAATTCAAATTGTTATAGAATTAATTTTAATCACCTTCAAAAGTCAAAACTTAAAAACGTTTTATGAACTCGAAGCCCACATACAGAGTTCTCTCTTCTTGGATCTTCTTTTAGTTGGGTATATTAGCAGCAGCAAGGGTGAAAAGAAATATATATGGAATATCCAGGACTTGGTCGTGAACGTTGCAAGCGATTGTAGCCCTAAGGCTCGCTTGACGTGCAAGTCCCATCAAGCATATGCTTTAAGTAGTAGCTGTTAATAATCTTCTGATTCCTGCTCTTCAATCTCCTCCAATCAAGATTATACCATAGTCTTTTTATCTAAAGATTTTACGAGTGCATTAACAAATATTTAAGGAAATAATAAGATGGGTGAATTGCCAATATAGTCTAAAAAGAAGGGGAAATGGCAACAACATTGAAAATTATAAATCTAATCTTTCGAGGTGAAATAAGACAATTCTACCCTTGATTTCGTGAAAAACCAAAAAAAACTATTACGAAACTGTCATTAATGAATAATTTCACGTCAGTGCGGGTGTTTTTGTATGTTATGTTGACAAACTGACAACGTTTTATAGGTTTCAATAGCAGTTATGTAGGTTTAAAATATCCTTTGTAGGTTGACAGTTTCCGCATGATATGTAGGTTTTCGGTTGATGTTATGTAGGTTTGAAGGTCAAGCTTTGTAGGTTTTCGATTGCTGTTATGTAGGTTTGAAAGTCAAGATTTGTAGGTTTTCGATTGCTGTAATATAGGTTTGAAGGCAAGTGATGTAGGTTTTCCGAGGGACCAAGCTTTGTAGGTTTCCGGTTGTTGTTATGTAGGTTTGAAGGCCAAGCTTTGTTGGTTTTCGATAGCAGTTATGTAGGTTTGAAGGTTAAGCTTTGTAGGTTTTCGATTGCTGTTATGTAGGTTTGAAGGCAAGTGATGTAGGTTTTCCGAGAGACCAAGCTTTGTAGGTTTCCGTTGTTGTTATGTAGGTTTGAAGGTCAAGCTTTGTAGGTTTTCGATAGCGGTTATGTAGGTTTGATGGTCAAGCTTTGTAGGTTTTCGATTGCTGTAATGTAGGTTTGAAGGCAAGTGATGTAGGTTTTTCGAGAGACCAAGATTTGTAGGTTTCAATTACTGTTATGTAGGTTTGAAGGTCAAGCGTTGTAGCTTTTCGATAGTGGTTATGTAGGTTTAAAGGTCAAGCTTTGTAGGTTTTTGATTGATGTTATGTAGGTTTGAAGGTCAAGATTTGTAGGTTTCAATTACTGTTATGTAGGTTTGAAGGTCAGGCTTTGTAGGTTTCAATTACTGTTATGTAGGTTTAAAGGGTAAGCTTTGTAGGTTTTCAATTACGGTTATGTAGATTTGAAGGTCAAGCTTTGTAGGTTTTCGATTGATGTCATGTAGGTTTGAAGGCAAGTGATGTAGGTTTTCAGAGATACCCTAGGTGTCATGTGACGAAATGATAATTTTACCCCCATCATTAAGTACCTGCATTTAACGCTATCATCGCCGTCAACTACCTTCAGCTCATATGTTTCATTACCTTCTTCCATTTCTAACGACCAAAAACTGTAAGTTCTTCTCTTTTTGAGATGACTGAAGTGGAAGTGATAGTTCGGTGGTGGAGGCATGAGGCAAATCAGTGGTTCTTTTACCATGATCTAGAGTTTGGAAGCAAATTCGTTAGAGTTCGTGAGGACCACAACTTATGGGTTGTTCGGAGGTGTGCATGAAATTTAAGGTGAGTCAACGGTTATATGATGTCAGTCTTAGTTATAGGAGGCCAAGCGAAGAAATAAGGCTACTTCCTCTAGATACTCCACCAGTTTACTTATTTGATAGGGATCAAATAATAAGAGTCTTCG